>JAVJIF010011931.1:0-146130 GCA_038442645.1 Agave tequilana | reverse complement strand
TAGGTCCGTGGACGAGTATGCCGCGGAATTTCTCAGACTGAGCCGCTTTGCCCCGTACAGGTAACGGACGAGGAGAAGCGGGCAAGTAGGTTCCAGCAGGGCTTGCAGATGGACATTCAGATGTTCTTAATGCCCCAACAGCTGAAGACTTATTCAGGGGTTCTTACATAGCTCGGAAGTGGAGCGGGGTTGGAGAAGAAGCGAGAGGATCAGATGAGGAACCAGGCCATGAAGAGGCCGTTTCCACCAATAGGGAGAGGAGGCCCATTCAGAGCAGCGGAAGGTGCAGATGAGGCAGCAATTCAGACCAACTCCTTACCAGGTGGGCCAACCATCGACCTTCTGCAGTTATTGTCAGAAGCCGGGCCACATTCGTCAGAATTGGTAGGGCAAATGGATTGTGTTTGGTGTGTGGATCCAGGGATCATTCTATAGAAGCCTGTCCGCACAGGAGATTGGGGATAGCCAACCAGACTTTGCCAGCACTTCCCAGGACCCAATGGACAGAGAGTGCTACCAGGGCCACTTGGGCAGAGGAATCAGGGACCAGTGATGAGGAGAGCTCTTCCCTTCCGCCACAGCATGTTGCTCGCCCAGTCCAGAGAGGAGCCAGGACTGCAGCAGGGCGTGGTAGAGGTCAGGCTTACACTCTTACAGCAGAAGAGGCGAGACTTCTGAGGAGGTGATAACAGGTAATATCAGAGTGCATTCTCAACCTGTTTTAGCCCTCTTCGATTCCGGTGCTTCGCATTGTTTTATCTCAGATCATTTTGTGGCATTGCATTCTATACCTGTTAAAGTGTTTAGACCACAAATGGGAGATTAGTACGGGAATGGGTAGTCATGTCTTCTAGGGTTTGTGCTGATTGTCCAGTGGAACTTTGTGATAAGACCTTGGCCATAGATATGCTCGTGCTAGACACTAAAGGGTACGACGTAATCTTAGGCATGACCTGGCTCAGTCAGTACCATGCAGTCATTGACTGTAGGAGAAGAAGATTATTTTCAGGATTCCCCGTCAACCGAATTTCAATTTTGTGGTGAGGTGAAGTCTACCAAGAGAAAGACTCGGTTGACTACTTCAGAGGTTCAGAAAGGAGTACGGTGTGGGATGAATTTCCAGGGGTGTTTGCTGAGATCTCAAGACTGCCACCAAAAAGGGTGATCGAGTCTCAATTGATACTGTGCCTGGGACAGCTCCTATATCTAAGGCTCCGTACAGGATGGCACCGACGGAGCTAGAGATTCTGAAGAAGCAGCTGCAGGAGTACTCTGATAAGGGATTGATTCGGCCAAGTGCTTCACCATGGGAGCTCCAGTGCTATTGGCGAACAAGAAGGATGGTGTAAGAGACTTTGTATTGATTACAGGAATTGAACAAGGTTACCATCAAGAACAAGTATCCCTTGCCAAGGATTGATGATTTGTTGATCAGCTTCATGGGCCGGGTATTCTCTAAGTTGGATTTGCAGTCGGGGTACCATCAGCTAAGGATGAAGACAGAGGATATCCCGAAGACGGCATTCAGGACCCGTTATGGCCACTATGAATTTCTAGTTATGCCTTTCGGAGTCACCAATGCCCCTGCAGTTTTCATGGATTTGATGAACGAGTGTTCTCGCCCTACCTGGATCAGTTCGTTGTTGTCTTCATAGATGACATCTTGATCTATTCAAGAAAACAAGGAGCATGCAGAACATTGAGGATTGTGTTGCAGACCCTCCAGCAGGAGCAGCTTCATGCCAAGAGGAGCAAGTGTGACTTCTGGTTGGACAGTATAGCCTTCCTTGGGCACATTGTTCAGCAGAAGGAATCTCGGTGGATCCCAGCAAAGTCCAAGCAGTGAAGAATTGGCCTATTCCGGAGACGGTGACTGAGATTAAGAGTTTTCTTGGGCTAGCCGGATATTACAGGCGCTTTGTCCAGGATTTCTCTAGGATTGCAGCTCCGTTGACCAAGCTCACCCGGAAAGGAGAGAGGTACATATGGACAGAAGAATGTGCTTTGGCATTTGAGCAGTTGAAGCAGAGACTCATTTCAGCTCCGATCTTGAAGACTCCCTCAGGGAGAGGAGGGATGGTCATATTCTGTGATGCATCAGGGAAAAGGCCTGGGTGTGTGCTTATGCAACATGATCATGTTATAGCATATGCATCTAGGCAACTGAAGCCTCATGAGCGGAACTACCCAACTCATGACTTGGAGCTAGCTGCTGTTATATTTGCTTTGAAGATTTGGAGGCATTATCTTCTGGAGATAAGGTGTTGATATACACGGATCACAAGAGCCTCAAGTATATTTTCTCACAGAAGGAGTTGAACATGAGGCAGAGGCGGTGGCTGGAGCTGATGGCGGACTATGATATTGACTTGCAATACCATCCAGGCAAGGTCAATACAGTACCGGATGCACTGAGCAGGATGCCAGAGAATAGGGTGCTTGTCAAATCACTCAGCAGAAGGAGTTGATTCAGGACATTATCAGATTGGACTTGATGTTGGTTCGAGGAGCTGAGGAGGCAGGACAGCTCATGGCTTTGTAGATTCAGTCAACATTAATAGATGAGATCAAGGAAGCTCAGAAGGAAGATCCCAGATTGCAGCAGTTCCGAGCTCAGGTAGAGGCTGGATTGAGGACTGATATCAGTATTCATCCGGATGGTGCCTTATATTTTGGTAGCAGACTTTGTGTTCCCCAAGGAGAGGTTCGGCAGAAGATTTGGCAGAGGCTCACAGTTCAGCATATTCATACACCCAGGGGGAAACAAGATGTATCAGGATATGAAGAAGCAGTTTTGGTGGAATGCTATGAAGAGGGAGATAGCCCAGTTTGTTGCCAAGTGCTTGGTTTGTCAACAGATAAAGATTGAGCATCAGAGGACGGCGCGGGACTTCTGCAACTTTACCGATTCCGAGTGGAAGTGGGAGCACATTACCATGGATTTTGTTACGGCATTGCCTCGAAGTCCTAAAGGTAATAATGCTGTGGGATAATCATTGACCGTCTCACCAAGTCAGCTCACTTTATACCATTCAGGGTGGGACAGTCAACAGAGGTCTTGGCAGACAAGTACTTGAAGGAGATAGTTCGTCTACATGGAGTTCCTGTGTATTGTATATTGTATCAGACCGAGACACCAGATTCAGATCTCATTTCTGGGAGAGTCTCCAAGAAAGTCTAGGGACTCGTCTGAAATTCAGTACATCATATCATCCTCAGACAGACGGACAATCTGAGAGGACTATCCAGATTCTTGAGGATATGTTGAGGGCCTGCATGATTGAATTCCAGGGATCATGGGAAGACCATCTTCACTTGGCGGAGTTTTCTTATAATAACAGTTATCAAGCAAGTATCAAGATGGCACCATTTGAAGCATTGTATGGGAGGAAGTGTAGGTCTCCGATTTGTTGGGATGAAGTCGGTGAGAGAAGACTTTTGGGGCCAGAGATTCTGATTCAGACAACAGACAAGGTCAGGATTATCAGAGATCACCTCAGGGCAGCGCAGAGTCGGCAGAAGAGTTGGGCAGACACACTGAGAAGGCCATTGGAATTCCAGACAGGAGATCATGTATTCCTGAAGATATCTCCTACAAGGGAGTAATCCGGTTCGGTACTTGTGGAAAGCTTAGTCCGAGATATATCGGCCCATTTGAGATTTTGGATCGAGTGGAGATGTGTCTTATAGATTGGCATTACCGCCATCTTTGGACGGAGTTCACAATGTTTTCCACGTGTCACAGTTGAGGAAGTATGTGAAAGAGGATAGCCATATCCTGGATCACTCCGAACTGGAACTACAACCGGATTTATCATATCAAGAGCAGCCGATGGCCATTGTGGATAAAAGTGTCAAGACATTGAAGAACAAGGCTATACCATTAGTGTTGGTGTCTTGGAACAGGCATGCACCAGGAGAGGCCACGTGGGAACGAGAGGATGTTATCCGTGAGCGTTACCCTCATCTCTTCACAACTTGATTTGGTGAGACTCTTCCTTCATTCTTATCTATCGGCATTTTCCTTCTTATCCTTATTTATCTGTTCCCTTTCACTTTACGAAATTTCGAGGACGAAATTTTTGTAAGGTGGGTAGATTGTAATACCCCGTTCCCGGAATACGTACTTAGTTGCGTATTCAGTTTCCCTATCGTATTTTTTTCCGAATTACTTCCTGTATTCGACCGATTTCAGTTCCAAATGTCATTTTCCTGTACTTGGATTTTATATGATTTTCCGGAACTTTCCTGAAATTAATTAAATATTTTCAAAACCGGTGTCGACCAGTGCCGCTGATCGATTCTCAGATTTTTATCTTATAAACAGTTAGGAATTTCTAGAAGATCCTTTAGACATTATTTCTTAGAATCATATTTTCTATCTAAATACTTTTTCTGAGAATTTTATGAATTTATGAAAATTCCAACGGAGTCGGTAGATAACTGATTCCGGGATTTTTAATTTTAAAACTGTAAATTATTTCTTCAAACGAATTGCACCATGAGCCTTCAAATATTATTCTTGATTTTTGGTAAAATTTTCAGGTCATTCCGAGATACTTGAATTTCGGACATTTTTTCAATAATTGCAAAATTCCACAATTTCCACCTCATTTCCCACCCACTTTCCATCTAATCCCACTCATTCTCTCTCTCTCCCATAGCCGGCCAAGTGGCCAGGTGAGGGACACCTCACCCCTCCTTTTTGCAAGAAAAACCCTCACTTCTATCTTAATTCCAACCCCTTTACAAAATCTCCAATCCTATAAATACATTTTCCTTTACACTTTAATCCTTTTCTTCCTCATTTCAACACAAGAGAGAAGAACTCTCACCAACCCTCTCTTCTTCCCAACCACAACCCTAGCTCCAAGAACTCCCCAAGCTCTTCACCTCCAGCTCAAGTCACTTCTTGGGAGCTTGGATCGTAGTCTCTCCGTCGCCAGGGTCACTTGGGGGCTATTCGTCGTCAACAACCCTTTCAAGCTCACAAAGCTTCAATCAAACGGTTCCAAGTGAGTATTTCACTCACCAAGACTTGAATTAGCCCTAGAACACTTGTATCTACACCTCTTGTACACCTAGGTCACCAAAAACCATGAATTGAACCATCAAACACAATTTCCAGAAAATCTGTCTGTCACTGTTTTCCCACGATTAGTCGACTTACCCTAGGAGCTAGTCGACTAGAACACTTAGCTGAAACTTAGCTTTTATGGAAAACACAGTATTAGTCGACTTACCCCAAATATCAGTCGACTAATCTTTTCTGGACCTAAATCTCAACTTTCTGGAAATCCCTATTAGTCGACTCCTGAATCCTCCTAGTCGACTAATCCTCCCTGGACCAGAAATCCAACTTTCTGTATCAACAGACTTAGTCGACTTAAATATCTGTTAGTCGACTGGAGACCCCTATTAGTCGACTAACCCCTAACCTAGTCGACTAATTCTGACTGTGTGTCATAGTTAATTTCTGTTCTGAATTTGGTTCTTATGCTTGTTACATGTGTATTATATCTTGCTTGTTCATGCTTCAATACTGGCACTACATGATCTATTACTGAATGGATGTATCTCTTAATGCCTCATGACTTGCTATTGCATATACTCGTTTCATGACATGTTAAATAGTAATATCACCACTTATCATGCCATCTCTTAAAACTAAGCATGATACACTTGACTTTACATAAAAAGCACCAACTTACATATGGGTCGGGGGAAATATGCGGATATCGATACGTGTTCGTGTTTACAGTGGTAGTAGGTATATTGTACAATCATATTCCGGTCTAACCTGCGGTACACCAGGGGACCGAGGGGAGTGCTTGCTCCCTATTCCTGAATCAGTCATGACTAAGGGCATACATAAGACCCTCCTGAATAGCCTAGCGGCTGGCTTCCGTCACCAAGCAACGGAACAATCCTGGACCGTTATCCCGGGCATGTACGGGGTCCACTGTAAACATAGTTCGTCGATACCCCCGCTGTTTCCAATAACAACCTTGAGTTACTAGGATATGGATCTATGTGAGCTGGGACGCTGGGTCACATAGCTAGATATCACAGTAAAGCAAGTAATAATAATAATAGACTAGAGCTATGCATTCATTCCTTTCTGACTTCAGTTATATATGCTTTCCTTACCTGTTGGTTTATATTCATTAGACCGTTCTAGTTTTCTTTATTCATGTATCCTAGCCATTTGGCCATATATATTGTTCATTATTATATGTCTTGATCCCTTGGATTTGCATATTCAGATTCCGAGGCTTGGGTCGAAGTGGAGCCATCCACCGAAGATCAGGCTTTCTTTAGTGAGCAGGCAGATTAGTTCCGGTCCTCGTGCCAGACTTACCTTTTGACTCACGAGATCTTCTTTCCACTTGTGAGCTTTTTGTATACATATTTGTATATATCCCTTTTGGACTTGGTTATGATGTAATGCACATGCATCGTGTAATACTTTATAATATCTTGTGATGACTTTGTATGTGTGTATCTTGAGTTGGCATATATATGGATATCACGCCTTATCGTGTACTCTGATCCTTATTGTACTTTTATGCTTAGCGTATATACGTGGGGGCACCTTTTGACCAACGTATATACGTCGCAGTGACGTCCCCGTATCTGTGGAATCGGGCGTTACAAATACAGTTGTATCCTTACATGGTACAGATACAGTTTATCCTGAAGTAGATTCTGCTGATAAGGTAAAACTTAAAAATTCTCAACCACAAGTACTTAGAAAATCAATAGGAAGAGGAGATCAACCAATACAAATGACTACAGTTAATCTCTAAGAGTATGAGTTTGACATAAGACTAAAGGATGACCCCACATCCTTAAATGAGGCCAACTCAGCATTCACTTCATTAAGTGATCAAATGCCATGAAAGATTAGTTAAAATCCATGAAAAATAATGATATTTGAGTTTTAGTAGAGTTGTCTAAAGAAAAAAAAACTGATGGCTGTAAAAGGGTGTTCAAAACCAAACAGGATTCGAAAGGCAATGTCAAAATATATAAGACACCTCTTGTCGCAAAGGAGTTCACTCAAACAGAGGGCATTGACTATAAGAAAACTTTCTCTCCATTTTTTCATGAAGGATTCTTTTAGAATTATTATGGCATTGGTGGCCACTTCTACTTGAAGTTACACCAAATAGATATTAAGACTGTCTTTTTTAATTGTGACATTGAGGAAGAAATCTATATAGTGCAACCAGACAATTTTGAATTCAAAAAGTTCGTAATATTTGGTTTGCAAATTAAAGAAATCCATTTATGGTCTAAAGCAAGTATCCAGTCAATGGTATTTGAAAATTGATCAAGTAATATCCGATTTAGTTTTAAGGAGAATGTAAATGATCAATACATTTACCATGAATTTAAAGAGAGTAAACTTATATTTTCTTATGCTATATGTGTATGACATTCTACTAGAAAGTATCAATATGACTCTTTTCCTTGAGACAAAAAGTTTTCCCTCAAAGAATTTTGAGATGAAAAATCTTTGAGACGTTTCTTTTGTGATAAACATCCAAATTCAACGTGACAAACACGTGAAATATTAGGTTTATCACAAAAAGCCTATATCTATAAGGTGCTAGATAGATGTGATATGAATAATTACTCTAGGAGAAATAAATTGAGTCTACTCTAATGACTCAAGAACAACTTACAGAAAGAGCAAATGAAAGACATTCCATATGCATTAGGGGTTGAAAGTCTGATGTATGCTCAAGTTTATACCCGTCTAGACATAGCATATACCATCGAGAAACTTGACAGATACTTGATCAATACTGAGATTGATTACTAGAAAACTGTCAAGAAGGTAATGTGATATCTATAGAAGACTATATGAAATCTGATCAATTGCAACTGATTAGATACATAGATTCAGATTATGCTGCATGTATCAATAATAGGAAGTCCACTTCAGGTTACATTTTGCTGATTATAGGAAGATAATGGATTTAGTCGAGAGGTTTACAGCTACACTATGAAAATAAGAGATATAAAGCTCTACTGCAATAGTGACAAGAGTTCAGCAAAGTAGAAACATATCGACAACGAGTTTCTTATCATCAAGGATAAAGTTCAAAATCACATTGTGTCTGTTGATATTATTAGTACTATTTTTTAACATTACAGATTCATTCATAAAGGACTTTCACCTAAAGTCTTCTTAGAGCATATTGCTCATATGGGGATGGCTCAGTCATGATGATATCTTGATTTAGTGGGAGTAGATAATTTTATGTAACAGACATTATTTTAAGTGCACTTTATATATATATTTATTGATTCCGATAATAAAGTGATAACTGCTTTCTTTAAATTCCTTTTGAGTTTAATTTGCGCAATTGAGTTTGTTAGCAGTTAGACTCGTTGGAGTCATAAAGATAGACTCGTTGGAATCATAAGTTAGACCATTGGAGTCATAAAGTGAAAACCAGTTGAAATTAAACCTTATTTGATCAGAGGACATTTTCATGCCACACGTCCACATTTGATCTATGTCGTTAAGGGTTTTGAAACTTGTGATGTGGAATATCCTACCTAAATTATACAGAAGGTAACGACTGTCATATTTGGTAGCAGGATACTTAATGAATTAGATTGTTTTGAAACGTGATTTATTGATAGTTAAAGTTTTGATACCATAAAGTTATGTATACCATCCTTCTAGTATGACTTGTTTAGCCCAAGTGGGAAATTGTTAGACTTATTTGGATTAGAATCTAAATTAATTTGAGCCTACACAAGTCTAATTGATACACTCGTCTTTATAAGCCTATGTTGTTGGACCCAATAAAGAATTGATTAAGCCTAATAGTTTGAGTCTAAACATGTTTCAATTATACTTAGCCATGAGTATATTTAAATTAAGATGTGGGACTCATCTATACGTGTGAAACTCGTGTTATCAATCAATGGTTTAGATCTATGATGAGGTGAACTAAAATTCCTAATGTTATATATATCAGGGGTAGGATTCCCTCTCCACCACCAACTACTATGACCTAATCTTCTCTTGGTGACCTCTCATCTCCTCTAAGGATCAAGAAGAGAAATTGGTGGCTATAGAGAAGAATTCTCTCCCTCAACTCTGTCGTCCTCAAGATCGTGCAACATTTGGCATCCCTTTCATGATGGAATCAAGTATGCCTAAACTCTCATTTTCTTTGATCTTAATAAAGAGCTTATTGCATGTATGGAGTCTTATTTGGAATAATTATTAGATCCAAAAAAAAAATGGGAAAAATAATTAACCATCATTAACTAATAATATAGTTCAGAGTAGGGGTGCCACCGGATGCGGATTGTCCGCGGATATCCGTATTCTAATCCGCCTTCAACTCAGATACGGATATCATTTTTTCACATCTGTCAATATTCGTATCTGTATCTGTATCTATGTTCGAAAGTTAGGTGAGGATGCTGATATGGTAAAGGAAATATAATATCCCTATCTGATCCGATATCCAAAGGTTGGATACTTGACAATGATATCCACATGAAAGAGACTATTTTTCAATGGATGAGACAGTAAATTTTGATATTTTGAGTTGGTAAAAAAGTAATAGTAGAAAATATCCAATTCTTGCAAGAGTAGCACAAGATATTTTGAGTATTTCGACATCAATAGTGGCTCCAAATAGACATTTAGTATCGGAAGTCGTGTAATCCATTACTATAAAGCTGAATGACAATAGATACGATAGAAGCATTAGTATATACACAATAATATCATAGTATGTATCATATTAATATTATTATAGATGAGATAAAACATAATATAAGTAAATCAGTTCAATTTATTCTTAATCATATCTATTTTTACATATCCGTTAATACCTGCTCCATATCCGATATCCGATTTTGACGGATACGAATATTATTTTTCATATCCGACAATATCCGTATCTGTATCCGAAGGTTGGGTGCTGATACTGATATAGTAAAGGTAATATCCGATCCGTATCCGATCCGATGACACCCCTAGTTCAGAGGGTATTAGTGCTACTTGGTTAATGGTATAAGGGGTCTTTCTGTAATTTACCCATTTATAAATATGAGTAAAAAATTTGTGCTCAATAGTGCCCTTGCCATACATTGATAGTGATTCAGTGAAGTCCATAAAAGTACTTGAGAAAAACTTTGGTTGCCTAAAAATGGAGCAAAGGACATCTACCATATTTGTAATTCACCATTAGGTTAAACACCTTTAATGCATTTTTGACACGGCGAACACATTATTGACACTTGGAAAGTTAGATTCCTCGCATAGGGTCTACCGCTCAAGTTTTGTCATTTTGCACTATCAATAGAGACTTGAGATCTGTTTTGAGAAAACCCTAGCCGTCGCCTCTTCCTCATTTCCTCTTCCTCATTTCCATCAAGGAGGAGGAGAAAGAAAAAAAGAAATAAGAAAGATCGAAGCTCGACCTTCTTTTGTGTTGATCGATAGTCAATCGTGAGTGTTGCAAAGAACATCTTCCGTGGCCAATCAAAGATGGTATGTGTTCTTCCTCTTAATATTATGTAAATATTTCAGTTTTGATCATGTTTGTGTGTTATCTTTATAATAAGCATGATTGATACTTCAATAAACCAATTAGTATTTTATTTATGTAGATTTTTTTAATAATTGATTGTAGGTAATTCACTAATAAGGTAAAACACTCCCACTTTACAACAACGTTATTACCTCAAAAGAGGAATTTATAGCAAAATTAGAGATCATGGTGTTAAATTGGAATAAATCTAGGCAAAAATTAATGGGTTGATGTAGAATTAATTTAGTAATTATCTTATTAAATGTTAACCTCTAAATTTTTGGCATCAATCACCAAATGAAATAAGATATAGTTTACATGTTAACCATCTGTAGGTTTACTTTTCCAATATTACAATTATATAATAAGACTAGTTTACAAGTGGATGGTTTAAACCAAAATTATCATTTTGGGGAGCAATAAAATGAATAGCAAGGGGAGTAAAAGTGTTGTGAAATTCTAAGGAAAATATGAACTATTTATAATATATAGAATAGGAAACACAATAAGAAATTAAAGCGATTTGATGAGTCAATTTATATGCTTTTATTTGGCTCGTCAAATTTGTATTGAGTTTATTTGGCAACACGGTTTTGCGGGGAGTGATTGGAATTGGATGGTAATTGGGCCCAAAATTCTATTTTCTTTGGAAAAATGAAATAGAATTTGGTAATTCCATTTTATTCAGGGTCCGTCTCATTCTAAATATGACTAATTCTTTTTTTTTTTTTAAGGGTTTCCATCTCACAAGGTGAAGGGGAAAAAGGTATTTAGCAAATGAATGGAATTGGATGGTAATTAACCATAAATTTTATTTTCTTTAGTCTTCAACAAATAACTTGAGAAAAAAATAGAATCTTGTAATTCCATTTTATTCAAACCTCGTCTCGTTCCATATAAGACCATTTCTTTTCTTTCTAGTGTTTCCATCACAAAGTTTGTTCTTCTTATTCTAAATCTACTTGAACTGCAAAAATTCCTTCCTAGCAAAAACAAAAGAAAGTGGGGGAAGAAATATGTGAATACCTAATCATTTCAATCATCATTTCATTCCCAACTAGAAGCACTTTCCATTTGTCAATAATAATTTCAGATATATAAATGTAAATCTTAAAAGCAATTCCTAGAAGTAAGAATAGCAGATGGGATCACAACTTTCAAGTGCTGCTTCTGAATCCAAATACCAAACAAGCCTAATGGAAATCACAATAAAAATCATGTGATTAGCTGCATTTCCAACTGGAAGGTCTAAGGTGGATGTTATGAAATGTAAACTGAGAAACAAATGATTCATGTAAAAGAACAAATTGTATAAATAATTGAGGAGAAATTATGGGAAATAAATAATTCAAAGAACAATTATGGGAATTCTACAAGGTAATCTATATGTATATATGTATGTTTGTATGTCAGTATGTGTGTGTTAGTGGGCATCTATTGTGTGTGTGTGTGTACGTACATCTGTATGTATCTGTTGTGTGCATCATCATGTACATGTACGTATGCATGTGCGTGTGATGTGCGTCTGCACACACACGTGTGCATGTGTGGGTGTGGGTCTCTATTTTGTAAATATATGTGTGTATGTCCATGCACGCGCGTGTATGTGTGTGTGTTTGCGCGCGCGCTTGTGTATGTCTTTGCATGTGTGTAGGTATGTAAGTGTATGTAGGTATGTGTGTACGCACTTGTGTGTGGTGTTTGTGTAAATCTAAAAGTGTATTTAGGCTAAAAGATTTACAATTTTCTGAAATATTTATATGCTATCCGAAAATATTCATGAGTTGCCATAGTTTATCAATTAACTTTTTCAAATTTTCAAGATACTTTCCAGTAACAAAGTTATTGCTTCTAGGTTTTCCTTTTTCCTTGTATTTTTGGTCAAAACAATAGGCAATTACAAAACATTCCCTTTGAGTTCTCAATGTATTTACCCTTACATCTCCCATGCATTTTTCATTGCATTAAAAATGTCAGATTTTCACAATGCATTTCTGGGAAAAGTATTTCAAGCCCGCAATGCTATGTTGCATGAACACAGATATGCCGACACGGGCATAATATGAAACGATAAGCCATGTTGCATGAACAAAGATATGCCGACACGGTCATAACACGACACAATAAATCAAACTAAATTCTAAAGAGTACATACACAATAGAAATATTGTGCTGATACATGTGTTTGACACGTGTATACGACACATATCTAACGCGACATAACTCCACATTTGATGTGTCACCTAGCCACGATGAGCTTCTCAATGCTGAGATTCCATTATCACAAATTATTTGAAATATATTCATTTAAAAGAAAGAACCTTAAGAAATGAGTAGTTAAGATAGATTTAAAAAAAAAATTATGTACTTTATGCAAGTTAAAAGTAATGATGTACATAAGTTCATATAAGTTGGCAAAGCTAATAACATAAGAACTAGGTTGGGTAAAATGTATTTAAGTAGAGATACAGTCTTGTAATTAAGTTCTTCCAATTAGTTGCTTGATGAGGTCATAAAGGAACTCGAGATAAAAACCAAATAATTCTATGTATAGAAGGAACTACAAGTATTGCCAAAAAATAGGCATACTAAAGCTATATATGCTTTGAAAAAAATAAACTAGGAGATTTTAGGTCTAGATAATTAACTTTTTTTAAAAATTGATGGGTAAGTGGTTAGTACGGTTTACCAAGTTATTTAATAAAATTATAAGACTAAGAAAGAAAGGGCATCACCAAGGGATAAGTACTGTGCTCTAGCACTCTACCACCTACTTATAGGAATAAAGAAGTACTTCAGTCCCTCTTTACTAAGATAATTGATTTTTTTTTTTTTTTTTTGAGATAATTCGCCCATCGGGTGGATGGTTTGCCAGACCTACACCACCACCAAGAAAACTGATAGAAAATTAGATTGAAGAATAGAGATTTACATTT
The DNA here is from genome assembly GCA_038442645.1 of Agave tequilana. NCBI lineage: Eukaryota > Viridiplantae > Streptophyta > Magnoliopsida > Asparagales > Asparagaceae > Agave > Agave tequilana. Next base: position 132,620 of record JAVJIF010011931.1, on the reverse strand, counting down.
GCTTTCCATTTATTTAGAAATTTTTTCATTAGGAAATTTTTGAAGATTATGTGGTGGCTATTAGGAAAGAATAACGTGTTTACCAGCTCGAATACCTACACATGTTCGCCCCAAGCGCACATACACATAAATAGAGAAATAACAGGAACAAAATTAAATAGAAGGAAGACTGATCCATTCCTACACACATGACACACATAAAATAGAGAAATAATGAGCTAAGATCAAATGGAAAGAAGACTGATCCATTCGTATAACCAAAGGCCTAGCTTAAAGTTGGTCCTTATCTCTTTCCATTACTTAATTATGAATAAGAATTTTTTTTCTGAGGCTAACCATTGGCATAGTACTTAATTATGAATGAAATTACAAAACTTATTCAAGAGGAGATTCCATGACATACGCTAGCTGCTGATGGTTTCTATTACTTGATGAGACTATAAAGAGGACAAAATTCTAAATCAGATGGGTGAAGTTTTAGGATCTAAAGAATTTTGAGTTAGTATAGAGAAAACTCAAAAGTTCAATTGCAAGTATCAAGATATCAATTATGCATTGTAATCCTAATACAATGAGGATATCACTCATAAACAGAAACAAGATGGTTAACTGGAGAAGTGTTCAGAGTACAATGTGATACTAAACGAATGATGTTCAAGAGAAAACTTTGTAAGACAACAATATGTTTAGCTATGCTTTATAGCATAGAGTGAGCAGCTAAGGGACGACATGTTCAAAATCCCAGAATATCTTAAAATGAAAATTTTGGCATCAACAAATGCCAATGCTAAAAGTTGTGGGATGTGGATAGGTACCTTCACATCTGGAAGCAGTTAGATACAGCTTAAGATGAGGAAGAACAAATTGAGATAATTTGGACAGAGTGATAGACTCATAGTTGATAATAGAGTATAAGAAAACTAGATGAGAACCAACATATGTGAAGCTTCCTTGAAAGCTTGTTTTCGATAGATAGCTCATACAAATTTAGTATATGTTTAGTTACAAGATAAGATATGTACACTTATGGCATTCAGTGTTTCTATTAAAATTTCTGTAATCTGAAAAAATATGATATAATTATGTGAAATGTGCTATCAGATCCCAGTAAAAACCTATATATGATGTTAGATTTTCTACGTATAATTTTGAACTCTGTATCTTTAAACCATATTCAGTATCAAACTGCTGTGACATATAACTTGCTTTCCCTGCAGAAGTGCGATGTAAATGACACGAACATTTTGCAACTGTTGGATGAGAACTTAAAGCTTCAACTTCAACTTTTGAAGTTCAAAGTTGGTGAATGTAAAGGCACTTGCATATACTGCAATGCCCCTCTTGAACCATCGGGATTGCGAAACGATTGGCATGATCTCATACATGAGAATGCAAGGCTCAAATCAGAGGTACCTTGTTTCATAAACAAGATCAAGAGCTTAAATACTTGTGTCATTTGGTACTATATGTGTTTTCTAAACAACACTAAAACGTTGTCCTACTTTCGATGTTTTAAACAGCTCGACAAGATTGTCAAATTAGCAAAAACTTGTCTCAGAGACCAAATTCCGCAAGACGCACAGATCCCTCCTCGTCTATTAGAATCACTAGGAATGAGAACACATATTGAATAGGAATGAGAACACATATTGAAGGCCATGAGCTTTTTGAGCTTGTAACTTCTTCAACACAGGAGGTCGTGAAGCTGGCTCTGCAAGGGGAACCACTATGGATATCACACCCTCAAGAATGCTCGGAGACGCTGAATGAAGACGAGTATGTCCTGAACTTTCCAAGCAACATTACCTCGAAGCCCATGTGGTACAGTAGCGAAGGGACTCGTGCCCGTGCAACAGTTCAGATCAGTCCTAGCAGTTTAGGTGGCCTGTTCATGAATGTGGTAGGAGATTTTGCTTTTAAGGGATCGATCATCAGTTTTATATCAATATTTTCATCCCATTGAGTTTGCAACAATGCATCTTTTTTCTGCAGGGTATGTAGGCTTCCACCTTCTCATCTTTGGTCTCGAGTGCTGTGATTGTGGAGAAGTTATCTTCAGGAGCTATAGATGAACTTGACAGAGCCCTACTAGTGGTATGTCTTTGTTTCACATGTTAGCAGTATTGTTTCTGTTTAATCAGTTGATGAAACTGAACTTATGTGGACAATTGATGAGTCAACACTCGTCCAATATAAAGGCAATACCATTACATAATAAATAAACTCTTACTTCTAATACAATTAGTATTATAGTCCTAATTCTAATATTATTCTTTAACAGTATCGAAGAATCCTAATTTTAAGTAAAATTTTCAGATTTCAGCGGAGTACCAGACACCTGAGCCGGAAATTCCCCATCGGAGAAGCGTGTTCTTGCGCTACTGCAAGAAACGTTCGGATGCAGCTTGGTCAGTCGTTGATGTCTCCCTGGACAATGCGCAGCAGACCCCGGTCATGAAATGCATGAGAAGGCCTTCAGGATGTCTGATTCAAGAAACAAGCAAGGGCTTGTCAGATGTAGGAAAAGAGAGAAATTTTATATTTGTGATTTTCTTTTCAATAATAGAAAGTAAATTACCCTGGTTATAAATGTGACAGGTGATTGGGTGGAGCACTTCGAGGCGGACAACAGGTCAGTTCCTGAGGAGTACGAGACATTTGTGAAGTCCGGTCTGGCTTTCGGGGCAGAGCAGTGGGTCTACATTCTCGAAAGGCAATGCAAGCTCACTTGGGCTAAACTGGGCTTGAACAATCCAAAGAGAGGTACTAACAAATAACCTCGAGCTTCTTTGAAATAAATCATGAGTATTTCGAAACAAAACTAAGAGAACAAAATCAAGTATCAAGCATCAAGTTAGAGCTAACATTGTACACTGGACAGGTCACCGTGACGGAGAAAAAGAAAAAGAAAAAGGTGAAATACATCTCGCCAAAGAAAGGCAAGTAGACTGCCAGGAATCTGAGAAGGCGAGGAGGGATTCAAACCAGAGCAGTCTGATCTCGCCTCTCTCTCTTTTTATCTGAGGACATCAGATTATAACATAAGTTTGAAGTACTGTCGTTAGAATAATTTCTATTTGCAGTCTGTTGTTGTTGTGTTTTTGGGAGTTGAACTTCGTAGTATGTTGAACTGTTTTATGTTTCAGTTTCCAGTCTGTTCGTTGTTGTTGTTGTTGTTGTTGTTGTTGTTGTTATGTACTATGACAGTTGTAGACTTAATCTGTTTGAAGTTTGAACCTTTTTTTTATTTGCCGTGATGTACTTCTGAAGCTTTTGTTGTTAAATTAAGTATATCTGCTGATGTACTTATGAAGTTTTTGTTGTTAAATTAAGCTCCCATTGGATGAAATATGGGAACCAAATATAGATTATAATCCCTTCCATTAAGATAGCCAAACAGTATGTGCCTTTCCCAAATGCAACAAAAAAAAAACTTCCCCCGCTGAGAAAAAAAATAAAATATAAAGGGAGGAAAAGAAGAAGAAGAGAAAATTCCAACTCTTACTTCTCCCCAGATGAGCTGTTCATATTGTGTCCTCATTATAGAGCGAGAAAAAAGTGAGATAACAACCAAAATATCATTGTCTTAGCCTACAATCATAATATACATGCAAACTATATCAAAGAGCAATTTGCCCATTAGAGAGAGAGAGAGAGAGAGAGAGAGAGAGAGAGAGAGCATGCATGATCTAAAGTAGCAATACAACTACTACTCAGCTAGCTGCTAGGCTTTGACATTCTCCATGTCTTTTCCACCCCACTTGTACAGACGGTGGTGCTGCCGGCACCGGAAAGACCGCAGGTGGTTCGTCGGAGAGCATACACACTGCTTCACCGCGGCACGCGAATCGTTCGAACCTTCCTCCTGCTGCTGATTCCTTGCAATGGCTCTCAGCGACCGGTGGTGGTAGTAGTAGTAGTTATAAGGAAACAGAGAGGGGCCATGATGACAACACATTTCTCTTGATGAAGGTGGAAGTGAGAAGGAATATGGGCTTATATAGAGAGGTTAAAGGAGATGGAAGAAAGGGACGATGCTTTGCAAAGAGGAAGAATTGGATGCTTGCTTTGCTTTTTTGGTTCCTTTTGTGCCTCTATCTATCTCTATCCTTTGCTTCTTGGTTTGCTTTGGATCTTTGCTGTATTGGTATATAAACACAACACTTGGCGAGGGGGAAGATAAGGGCAATGCGTGTGGGTGACAGAGGTGGAGGGCTCGGGCGAGGCTTGCGTGTCTGCGCGCAGTGGCGGTCGGCCACCGCATGCGCTAGATTGGCCCCCATAGTTTGTTCAGCGCAAGACATCCTCTCTCTCTCTCTCTCTCTCTCTCTCTTCTGTTTATTGAAATTTTTTGGGATGATTATTGACGAGTTTGATGGAACTCAGGCCCAAAAGTTTTTGATGTTGGTGCCCGTCTCGTTTCAATTTTTTCTAGTAAATAATCAGATCAAATTATTTGGCTTTATCGTTGCCTTAAAAATAAGTCAGATTTTCTATAGAAAAATTTATATTTTCCCTTAAATTTTTTTTTTTTAGAAGACTCCACTTCTAAAGATTCAAATCTCTCTCTTTCAACAAATTCTTTGCCATCAAATTATAAAGTTAATATTTGATTACGATAATCAAAGATTTCAACATCATCAACAACTTTGTAGCTAGTCTAGTATTTACATGTACATTAATGATGACTCTAGAAAATGTGATGAAGACAAGTACGACATTGGATTGAATATGGACTTATGGTCATCAAAAAAATAATATATTGGCAACCAAAATCATTAACCAAAGTGCTGGAAAAATCTCAAAATCTGACTGGGAATTCAAATGGAATCAAGTTTGTAACTGGATCAAACAGGACCAAATTCAAATAGCTGTAGAATGAAAACCACAACCCACCATTGTTGGCAGGATCACCTCAAGGATAGACAAGTCGTTTTGGACATTATACGATTTTAATTGGCTGCCATCAATACATCTAAAGCAGTGCCTCTAGCACAGCTGCATCATCAATTAAGTAAAATGATTCATGATTTCAAACTGAAGCTCAGAATGAAGTTATTAACAAATTGATATCAAGATTGAGCTCAGTAGGGATCATGCCACTGCAGGGCAGTCCCAAGTCTCTAATCTTGAAATCTCACTCCAACCATATTTGAGAAAAGCTCAACGATTCAACCAACACAGAAGGAAAGAGGACAAATATGAATAATTGAGGACAGCTTGTTTCTCAAATCAAGCTTACATATGCCAGTCAACCACAAAGCCAAAACAAAGCTGATCAAGAAGTAAAACAACCAGGAATAAAATCAAAAGCTTTACTTCCAATTCGAATGATTTCCCTAGTTTCAAGTAAATTTTCGTTCCATCAAGTAGTTAACTTTCACATTCAGATCATCTTTCTGGACTGTTTTATTAGGGTCACCCTCTAGCTGATTCTATCTTTTTCGATGGCAAACTGAAGCTGACAGCATTTCCTTCTTTCGAAAACAACACAACTTCCTCCTAAGTGAGAAGTAATTGTAATCCTTCCTTGGATAAGACCCATGTTTTTTCAAACAAAGGCCGTAGCCCGGTCTTGGAACGTGGGACCACCCCTTTTCCAACTCAACCGAGACAGGTCTACCTTATTTTGGGTGTTAACCCTACCGAAGAAACTTGGCAGGTTAAACTCAGAGAAGGGATGAGACCTAGGTTTGAAACAAAATCAAAAAGCACCTTAGAAACTAAGAATAGGGATGTAATAAGATTGTATGGTTGAAATCTCAAATGACAGGAGAAAACAGTTCTTTCATCCTGAGAGAGGTTTCTTGGCCAAGTAAACTACTGATGGAATATGAACAAGTAGATTCTGCACCAACTATTAGGCTTGCATCGCCTTTTTCTAGTCCTCTGAATCAACACCGAGTCCTTGTACATTCTCAGTATCAAGGATATGTTGCGCCAAAGTAAATGTGTCACAAGGAACATACACAAAAGATTAACAAACTATGTGCCTAGTTCATGCATTAAATCCACACAAGAATTTAGAACATAAGAACAACACATGTTCATGCATATTAACGGGTAATAAGATGGCAAGAGAAGTACAAAGAAAAAAGATCAATACACGTGCTAACTGAAGGTATTATAGGGAAAGACCTAAGAGAATCTCATTCATGTTGTCACCACTGCCATAGACAAGATATAACTTTCAATCTTTTCAATCATAACTATTCTACAAGAAATGTTTTCTTTAACTCCGTAATTTTTAACCATAATGGAGGCGAAAAGCCTTGACCTAGTAAAAACATCTGGTCTTTTTCCGTAATTAATAAGGATCATCTGCCCCACATATTGACCATCACTGCATGAACACAAAAGCAGAAATGAGAAATCAAGAGACAAGCATTGCGGTATGAGGAGTAACTGATATCGGACTCACCTCAGGGTAGCAATTTTGATGAACAACTGTCTGGTTTTCTGGATTTACATTCACTGCGCAAGAAACCCTCCCCTGCAAAATGAAGCAGAACAATAGATCCTTTTAACAACATTGTAGGCTTTAAACTTATGTCACATACAATTACTATCATGAAGCCATGTCCCGTCAACACACGTGGGACACACTTATCGAACACGATACTTTTGTTTTATGTATATGATTTAGAATTTTCATGTGCCCGTGCATCATGTTGTGCCATGTCGGTGTATGTGTGTTTGTGTCCATGCAACATAGCTTTATGCTCAAATCCCAAGAGTAAGAAGCTGAATATTTCCACTTGATTGTGCCTGAAGAGATCATTAATTAAAAGAAAAATGCCAATTTAACATATTTATTGTTTTGTAGATGAAAGAATGATATTTTAAATGCTTATGCTTTCCAAAATGTAAAGGAAATGATATGGAAAATTGAAACCATATTGAAGCAGTTTCCCAATAATCTGCAGTTATCTTTATGCATTCTTATTGTCATCCATTTATCAAGTTCTTTCTTTCCATTCATGCTGTTTCATATGTCTTTTCCTTGACCTCTCAACAAGAAGTTTCAAATAACTGCCTACACTAGAGGCAGAATTTTGTTGCAGATGTTCTTGTCTTGCGGTGTTTTAAAAAGTGAAAAATTAAGTTTGAGCAGCTACTTAGGTTGGCTGCTTTAACAACTTCCAAGTATAAATCTGCAGTCCTGTATAGCCAAATCAATACGATGTGTTTTCACAGAATGCTGCAGATTTAACCATTCAAATTAAATAAATCAAAAAATCCAACAATAAAAAGAATGTGATATTGTGAATCAACAACTTTGGTTTGACATATATCAACAGGGACACTAAGGAACAGCTAATGCAGTTGCTATACGACCTCAGTGATGTCATCAAACAGGACAAACCCCTAGCAACACTCATCTCGGAGTTGCACCTCATTTCAGGAAGAGAACTTCAACCTGACATCATAACTCCTTTGTATATGATAAGATTCATACTTAAATGGTTTCTAAATTATGCTCTATTAGACATAGACAAGACTCTATAGCTTCAACAACTCTAGTTACACTCACTATCATCCAAAGACAAGAGTCCAAAACAGTACCAAACCACATTAACCTCATGTGCCTAACAACCAACCCAATACTTGAGTGCATTTTAATTATGAAAAAAAGAATCCATATCAAATATAACACAAATGCTCAAATAAAGAATAAGCCGTGTCAATAAGCCGTGTCTAACATAGAAATAGTAAAGGACATTTACAACTAGGCAATCCTGCATATGACCAACAACTTTCAAGTTTCAACAATATGACCTGTGACTACAAGCTCATAATATATGCTCCACTTTGTCTCTACATTATGTCCCAAAGTCATGCTCTTAATGCATAATTATATGGTCTAACCTCTGGAAACCAGTAGAAAGCTGGATGTATACAAAAAGTGGGGAGAAACAACAAACCCCCTCAAGCAGACTGGATCATTAGGCAGCAATATACATTGTCAATGGCATAAACTGCCTCAATTTGAAATGGATGTCAGAGAAGGCTAAAGACAAGCATAAGCTACATCAATAATTTTGCAATGGAAGAGAGGGTTACTCGAAAAGTCACGTGGTTGAGTAGAGGGAAATGGCTAAATTTCTTGCGTGATTTCCAGAACACATGTATTTTGGGTACAATTACGCCTTCTGGATGCCTAAGTTTATATGGCGGGTGTGTTGTCACGAGTTTCAAAGAAGCTTGACACAAATTCTTTAGGGTATTTTGACAATCACATTTTCTGAAAACTTGATTCCAGAGGAAGACAGATTTCAAATTCACAGAAATTACTATATTAAGACTTTGTATAGAGAAAAGAACAGCTCTTGTTTTGTATAGAAATTAGAATTTGGTTCTCCACATATAAGACTTTTGCTACTATATATAAATAGAAATCAATAAAAAATAAAAGGTTTCTGATTAAAAATTCACAAAACAAAGAGCATAAGTTCCTTGAGGTACAATATGTACCCTTTCATGCAAAAAGCACGGGGGACTCTTCTCAAAATATTCAGTGATGATTCATGATCTAACTTTATCCTTTAGGACGTTCATGCATGGAAAGCAGGGATAAAGCAATTATTTTAGTTCCAACTTCCAAAAGAGATAAAACTTATATCTGTGACTTCATTTAGAGCCAGCTAGTCAAGAAGGCCAAAAGAAATAAGGAACTTGGGGTTTCAAATGTTTGGAGGATCTTTGTATCAGGATCCTAATACTTTTCAATTTGTTTCCTCGTATAAAGTAACTAAAATAATTTGACAGAACAAATCTCAATGTCTCAAGCATGGTTTGAAAACTCAGTATCGGTGCTCATGTTTTTTAGTATCAATATTGGCAATATCGGGTATCAATATCAAGCAATATCAGCAATGTCGGTAGCATTGGCTCCAACATCGGTAGCATTGGCTTCAATGTCGACTGATATTATAGGATTGATACGCCCGGTACCTCCAAATCCGATATTGCCGGTATATAATATATATCAAAATGGGCCGATATTTGAAACCATGGACCCAAGGTTTACTAATCTAGCCAACAGATTCGAGCTATTCAAAGCAAATAAAAAAGTTAAGATTCAGCTTTCAGAAGTTATTCTGGCTAGATTGACAAAATGAGCTGGAAGGATAATTGTCTAAAGAAAATAAAACAAAAAGAAGACACTTATCCAGGATTTTTAGTATCTCTTCAACTCTATCTTTCAAACACCGGCATCTTAAGCTAAGCTTCTATTATGTATCCCTTCACCGACACAGTTTTTTTTCCCTCCAGGTCAAGAAGAAGAAGGTGTTTACTCTTTATTTCAGCCCGTCTTCTTACTGCTTACCTCTTTCATGCAATTATCAGTCCTTGTTATCATCAGAAAAGGTACAAGTTGTTGTATATAATGAGTACTTCGAAAATCGAAACCCAAAACAATTTGAAAATCGTTTGCCTTTGTGCTATTTTATTTGTTTCCTCCAATAAGAGGTCAAATGCAAAACAATACAAACTTTTATTCCTACATTGAACAGGAGAAAATTGGTGTGCTCTTTGTATACCATATTCTTTCATGTTCAAAGAGCTTGTAAGAGAAGCACACGAGTACGTGGAATCAATGCATGGCACAATCCAAATGGAATTCATTGCGTACAGAGAGGATCCCAATAGAACGGTTACAAATTTTATGTACATGATGTTTAAAGATTTGAACTTCAGTTCAAAAAAAAAAAGTAAATGAACAAGAAAACTAGGCATGTGATGGGAATGGGATGGAGATTTGCACCCCGTGATAAACGTATGTGACACACTCGGCAAATACATTTCCAGGCTCCGGTTACTGAATTTTATTTGCCTTGTCTCACTCTTTTAAAAGTCCATGACAACAGACAAGAAAAATATAGTATCCAGAGAGCATAAAGGTCTTCGTCCTATCTAATATGGGACTAGAATTTTGAGTCACATGTAACTTCAAAGTGGAGAACACAATAGGATAAAGAGAGTATACTGGTACTTTGGGATTTCAAGATACCCATTACATACAATAATTTGGCCCTCATTTCAGAACTCGAAAGAAAAGAATAGATGGCATTGGAGTAGTGAGAAATATAGTGAGTTAAGTGTGTCTTTTGAACTATAAACACAACTTAGAATATGCATGGGTGTCAGTGAAGCATATGGCTACTATGAAGCATGTATCCTTATAGTGCATAGACTTACAACTCACAAATAAGCCACGACTTAGAGTATGCAAGTGTGCTCTAAAGAAAGTTGGCAAAGCATATGAGATTCTAGGAATCATACTTCCTTGTAGTGCATAGACTTACAAACTAAAACCATATTCTAATACCAAAACCGTTCTAGTGGTTCTAGAGGACATACTAGGTTCTCATAGGAGGTGACCCCAACTATATACACGTGCGTGGATCCATTAAGTGTGCACTAAAATTGCAGACACCACCCAAAGTAGGAGTATATATTCCACTATGAGCAGAACTAAACTCAACTTGATGATATTGCAGTTAGAGCTACCTATACTACAGAAATGTAAATACTATGATAGTGCCTCTAGATCAGCCTTATCACCCATATGAACCCAATCATGGGATGTCCCCATTCACTTTAATAGGCTTATCATTGCTCTTGACCTTTGTATGGGTATTGATCACATTCCTCTTGATGCATTGCTTGGCAGCAAGGTTCCAAATATCTGTTGATTTTGTTATATATCGGCAATATTAGTCAGGTTTTGAGGTACCGAGACAATATCAACCCTATAAAACCAATAGGTATTACCAATATTGATGGCCAAGTTTGTCAATTGACGATAAAGGTAATATAAACCATTAGCAGATACCAACACCGAGATTTAAACCTCGCTTGCTAGTTTCATGCCTAATGGTTTTGTTACAGGATCCATCATATTAAACTCTGACCTCACATAATCAAGTGATGTTATACCATCACTTGATGTTGGTTCGCAAAAGAATGTCTAGGGCGTATACGCCTACTCTTCCAATTATAATTTCCACTTCTAGCATCGAGATATGCAGCCTAATTATCACTAGGCCACAAAAATAAGCTAGTCACACCTAAATACGAATAACTGTTAGGAACTTTGTTGGTCATTCTGCTTTAGACTCTGGCTAACCTAAGGCAATAAATTCAAATGTCATCAAGCCTCCAGCATTCATTGTATGATAAAGCACAATTCATGGTTCCTATCAAATATTTGAGCATTCTATATTATATACAACACATTTCAATAACCTTTATTAGGACTGTGAGCATAAGGCTAACAAAATCAGGGCGAGTATGACTACCTAAATAATTCAAGCTACCACCTAGTCTTGTGCATGCTCAAATTGAGAAGCACAATGTTCAAAATTCTTCTTTTAATTCCGAATTAAGATCATAAGAGTTAACTAATATGCAACAGCTACTCACATCAACAGGGATATCGAGGAACAACACATGCAGCCGCCCATCGACCTCAGTGACAGTATCGAACAGGATTGACCCCTTACTATATCTTCAATCAGATAAAACACATCACTGATGATCCTAATCCCATCCCCCTTCAGCTCGGCGTCCACATCCTGCCCCTGCTGGAGGTCACGACCCTAGCCTCTTCCCCTGTATCTGATGGAGACGACGATGAGCGGTAGTCTAGGGAGAAGAAGTCCATGTTGCGAATCTTGATCTTGAGAGCAAGGGAGATGTCGATCTCGAGGGCAGGGAGGGAGGAGACGTGGAGGCGGCGGAGAGGGTGGAGGGGAAGAGGAAGAAGAGGGCAAGGAGAGAGAAGGAGGGCGTGGGCGAGGAGCAGAAGTCGCCGGAGGGGCGGTGGCAACGGCCAGGTTGGGCGTGTTCGGAAAAATCTGTATGCTCTGATACCAATTATTGTGATTTCAGGGGTCGGACGCCCCCACGAACGGATCGACTGGGGCGGCGCAACGGAAATAAACAGGATCTACTAAGGCAACGTAAAAAAGAGAAAAAGAAGATATTCCAAAGTAGATAGAAAGCCAACACACAATATAACGTAGTTCAATCGATCAAACAGATCATGTGTACGTCCACGGAAGAAGGGGGAGAAACTTTATTAAAACTTTGAGAGAGTACAATAAGAATTACTTACACCTCACATTGAGAAGATTGCAAGCCCTTGATGATCGCCAAGAACAGCAAACTCTTGTGGCTAAGCTTCTCTCACGAATCTTTCATCTAGATGAATTTCACCTTTAGGATTACAAATTCATTGGATTCTCTTGGAATACATTTAAGGCCACCCTTAAGGTGTTATTTATAAACCATAGAACTCTCCTAATCCTAAACAAACTCCATCAATCAGAATAAGAAAACTTGAATCCAACTCGACACAAAACAGATCCAGAAAAGGAAACTGCCAGATCTGACATTAGTCGATCTTCACGACGTATTCACATCATAATCCAAACAATTTCCCCCTTGACTTGAATACGTCCAAGTTCGAGAATAAGCATCCAAGCACAATTGAACAAACTTGACTTCATCTCACTCCCTCTTCTCCATAACCCCTTATGGGGTTCACAACTTGATTAGGTAGACTAGTTAGCCTAAACTTTATTACCCAATAATCTCTCTGATCTACACGAGATCTATAAGAATTTGCTCCACCATAGGAGTAACGATCTGGACAACCTCGTTGCACGCTAGTCCCAATCTCTCTTCGTGGTGCAACTGAACATCCGAGCGTGAAACCATCGTGGTCTTTGATTATTCCACAACTGCCGCTTCCGAAACCGAGGATAACTGCAATGCACCAACTGTAACTTTTGAGTTTCGCAATATATACACACTGCCGACACGTTCGGCTTGAAACTTCACATCGGCTTCTTTGGAGACTTCCATAAGATCACCTTTAGAGTTGTAACTGAACCCATCCCTATGTAGGGCTCCAAGAGAGATGAGATTGTATCTTGATTCGGGAACATGACGAATGCCTTGAAGAGTAGTGATGCATCCATCATGAGATCGAAACTGGATTGTTTCTTCGCCAATCACCTTGCTTGTAGCAAAATTCCCCATGAAGTCTTCTCCCCCTTGAACCGAAGTGCATGGAGAGAACATCTTCCTATTTAAACTGATGTGTTGTGAACATCCAGAATCAATAATACATCTATCTTTATTACCAACTGATTTGCCTGTAACAAATAAAACGTCACACTGTTGTTCATCTTCTCCAATCAATTTAGTGACATTAGCATTTGTTTGTTTCTTCTTTCAAAACCAACAATCAACTCTAATGTGTCCCTTCTTGTGACAATAGTTGCACATCAAACTCTTATGTTTTGAGTTACCTGTGGAACTTCCATTATTACTTCTCCCTTGAATAATGAACTCGCCCGGAATCATCATGATGAGACTCACCAGTCAACTAGGTGTCAATTTTGTCCTTGTTGAGCAGATGCCCCTTGGCCTCATTGACCTTAATTGTTGACTTGCCTCTATAGATAATAGCTTCCCTAAAGTTCTGATATTAAAAAAGTAAAAAGCACAATAATAGAAGTGATTGATCCTCATCTTCTAATTTAACCTCTATTTTATCTAAATCATTGATAATAGAGAAAAATTCTGCAATGTGAGACATGATAGGTATACCTTCATGTATGCGGAGAAGAAATAGACGCTGCTTCAGAATCAATTGATTCGCCATTGACTTCTTCAGATAGTGGTTCTAAAGTCGCTCCCACAACGAGGACGTTGTTTTCTCTATAGAAAACTCATCCTACACTTAGCCCGCCAAGCAAAGCTGAATAGTCGTCAAGACTTTCTCATCCAACTCTTGCCAAGTTTCTTCTTTCATGTCTTGAGGCTTTTTTCTCCCTCCCGAGTAGTGGTTTTTTCAACCCGCTCTGGGTAAGAATGGCGTTCATCCTAATCTGCCACCTGCTGAAATTGATGACGCCATTGAACTTCTGAATATCGAACTCGATCACAGACAGCTTCAAGTTAACCTTGCTCTGATACCAATTGTTGGGAAAAAATATGTATGTTCTGATACCAATTGTTATGATTTCAGGGGTCGGACGCCCCCACAAGCGCATCAACTGAGGCGGCGCAGCGGAAGCAAACCACATGATCTACCAAGACAACGTGAAGAAGAGAAAAAGAAAATATTCCAAAGTAGATAGAAAGCCAACACACAATATAATGTGGTTAAACACCGATCAAACAGATCGTGCGTACGTCCACGAGAGAAGAGAGAAACTTTATTAAAACTTTGGGATGTACAATAAGAATTACTTGCACCTCATGCTGAGAAGATTACAAGCACTTGATGGTCGCCAAGAACAGTGAACCCTTGTGGCTAAGCTTCTCTCACGAATCTCTCACCTAAATGAATTTCACTTTTAAGAATTACAAATTCATTGGATTCTCTTGGAATACATTAAATGTCACCTCTAAAGGGTTATTTATAAACCATAGAACTCTCATTGTCCTAAACAAACTCCATCAATCAGAATAAGAAAACTTGAATCCAACTCGGACTCAAAATAGATTCAGAAAATGAAACTGTCAGATCCAACATTAGTCGACCTTCACGACGTATTCATGTCATAATCCTAACAATTATTTATAAGGACTTGGGGCATCATCCAAAAGACTAGCATTCTAAGTGGAGTAGCCTAAATCCTTATATACCTAAGACCATCCCCTTGTCTAGTCAATGCAGGACTATTTGTTTGCACAAATCTTAACAATCTCCCCTCAAACAAAGAGTCACTTGCGTCTTAATCGCTATGCTGCATTGCACTGTGCCTTTCCGCTGCACTTGTGCCTGTGCCTGTGCCTGCGCCTCATGGTTCAAAGACTTGGCCTAGTCGGATACGACTCGGCCGAGTCGTATCTATCTCGGCACCCGCCGAGATGAGTCTGATACCCGTATCACATATTTGAGCAGTATGGACCCGACTTGGGGCCACTTGGCATTGACTCGGCCGAGTCGGGTCGACTGTTCTCCCCGTGCTCGAGATCGGTTTAAAAAAAGAGAGACTCCCGTCACCGCCTTCGTCGTGAGCTACCACCTTTGCCGTGAGAGGGAAAGGTGAGGGAGAGAGCGAGGGAGATCGTGTCAGGGGAGAGAGAGGAGAGAGGGAGAGAGCGAAAGAGAGATCGGGAGAGGGAGAGAGCCAGAGGGAGAGCGAGAGAGGAGGAGAGGGAAAGATCAAAAAAGCGAGAGAGGAGAGAAAGGGAGAGTTCCAGAGAGATCGAGGGAGAGAGAGGGAGAGCGAGAGAGGAGAGAGAAAGAGAAAGGTAGAGTTCTAGAGAGATCGAGCGAGGGAGAGAGAGCGAGAGCGAGAGAGGAGAGAGAGGGAGAGATCGAGAGAAATCGGATGAGGGAGAGAGAGCCAGAGAGAGGGAGAGCGAGAGAAAAGAGAGATCTGGTGAGGGAGAGAAAGCCAGAGAGATATTATCTTTTTTCTTTGTTTTGAGTTTTTCTCATATTTACCTCTCAAATATTTCATATTTCTAAATTTACCTCACAATCACCATATTTCCCTAATTAACCCTTCAAAACAAATTTGTTTTAGACATATAATACATGAATTTTGATGTCTACCTTGTCGTGATTTTTTCATAATTTTTAAAGCTTTCTATGTATTGTTTTGCGCGTATCACCGGAGAGCGATCCAAGTCGCCGAGACCGATCTGTCTCAGTGCCCGCTAAGTCAGTGGCCGAGACCGCGACTTTGAACACGTTGCGCCCTTTTCGTTGCACTACACTGCACTGTGCTTTTTACTGCACATGTGTCTGTGCCTGCGCCCGGGCTTACGCCATCCTCTCGTAGGGGATCTTCCACACATGACTAAGTTTGGGGCATAGCTTTAATACCATTTGTAAGGAATTTGAGATACCATTCCAAAAGACAAGCCTTCTAAGTAGAGTAACTCAAATCCTTATATACTCAAGACCATCCCTTGGCTAGCCAATGTGGGACTATTTGTTTGCACAAATCTTAACAGGGCGGGGTAGTCAGGGAGGATGATGAAGGTAGCGGGGGGCTGCTCTTGGACGAGGACGCCTTAGTAGGGTAGAGGGGGAAGAAAGGGATTGGATGATGATGATTGTTGTTCTTCAGCCATTGAAGGCCCATTTTCAAGGGGATTTGGATTTGGACCCAAGTGATGTTTAGGGAAGATTTTGAGGGGAGTGTGGACTTTAGCTAAATTTATAAGTGATCCAAGTCAGCATGAATTTTTTCTTCTTCGTTTATAGGGTACCCAGACCCGGATCCAAACCCCTTACGGGTACCACTTTTAGATCTAGACTAGACTCTTTTATGAACGGGTTCGGGTCTAGGACAGATACATATTCGTTATACCCACCACGTTACTGGGTAGGCTATTTAGTACAAAGACCCACTCCCTACCCGTTGCAAGCGGGTCCAGGTCCCTTATCGACTATATTTAAATCAAAAAATAACCAAAAAACAAACAAGCAATAACACTAAATTCAAGAATAAAATTGAAACTTCATAAATAAAAAAAAACATCCTCCCTTTTTGTCACATAATGAGTCACTAGTACCCATCCAATTCAACTTTCAGATCTAATGTAGAAGGATGAAAATGAAGGTGGCAAGGGACTAAGGACAACAAAAGTAAAGTGAACATTGATTTTTATTCCTAGGAGTGAAGTGTTTATAAGTTATATGTCATCATAATTGATGTTAATAGTTAAATAAAATCATATTTTTTTTAATAAGTTAATTCATTATAATAATGAGTAAAACACAATGAAAGCCTGATTATTATTATTATTAGTATGTTTATTAATTTATTTAAGTAAAGGGTATTTAACGGGTCCAGGTCCGGGTCGGGCCGTCCCTACCCAATTACTAAGCGTGTCGAGTCCAAGTCCGGGCTAGGTCTACCTGAAAGGTACCCAAACCCTGCTCGGTTTTATGGACGGGTCTAACTTTTAGACCCAATACATACCCGCTCATCAGTGGACATGGTACAGGTCTTGGTCGGGTCCGAGTACTGGAGATATGTAGCAGCCCTAACATCGGATACTAATTTCGAGATTTCAAACCACGCTAACAAGGTTTGAAATTTTGGCAGATTCTGAGATATATCGGTAGTATTATATCAGATTTTGAGATATATCGGTAGTATTATATTAGGTTTTGAGGCACCTAAGACTTATTAACCCTATAAAATCAGCCAATATGCTAATATTCATAGTCAAAATTGTTGAATACAATAACGTACTATAAACATTGGCTGATACTAATAACAAGATCTTAAACTGTTGTGAAATTGTCTTGTTTCCAAGAGGAGATGATGGTCAAAGAAGATCAAATTAAGTTGGAGAAGAAGAACCTGAAAAAGGAAGCAGATTAAAGAAAACAGTATGCAATCGACATGCATGTCGACCGCACATAATAAGTGATCGACAGGCATGTCGATCGCACACAACAGAGAAGAAATGCGGCTAAGTCTGTAGACAGGCAGCAGACGCTGTCGGCAGACTGACACACCTGCTGACGGGCCTGTCGACAGACTGACACACCTGTTGACTGGCTTGTCGATAGCCAGAGACCCAGAATCGGATTCAGGTTTTCTTTTCGGGCGCGTTCAAGTTTCCTTTCTGGTAGACTCCGAGTAGAACTCAAATTCTATTCATTGAAGGATTTATTTCTAAAGATTGAATGGTCTAAAATTTTCTAAATCAAGAAAACCAAATCCTATAATAATTGATCAAGTTCTTCAAGCATCCAACGATTAAGATCATCTCATAGTTCGAATAGGGTTTGTATTGTGAAACTCTACAAATAAAGGTTGAAAACTAGTATATTATAACACAAGGGAAATAGAGGAAGCCAATGCAAAGAGAGAGGTAGGTGACGGTACGAAGAGAGAAGGAATACTCTTGTAATCTTAAAAGATTCAATGGAAAGGTGAATACTCTTGTGGCAATCAAGGGGAAAGTTATCTCTTGTATTAATAAAACTCTCTCAAGTTTTCTCCCCATGGATGTAAGCCAGGTTGGTCAAATCACATTAAATCCTCGTGTTATTTCTCTTTTGTCTTAGTATTGCTACTTTGCTTACTAATTTTTTTGCAAGCATTACGTATTGCCACGATTCCGCAACGTCGATCACGATTTTGGGTGCATAACAGTTGGTGTCATAACCCGATTGTAGGTGTAGTCTCAACAATTAATATCAGAGCTTAAGATTGACGATAAGGTGATATACCAAAGATTGGAATTTCTCTAAGCAAGTTCGAGGTTAAGAAACTCAATGGCAAAGGAAACTTCGGCTTATAGCAAAAGAGGATGAAGGTGTTGTTAGTGCAACAAGGACCTCACAAAATCCTACATAGAAAGTCAGCAAAATCTACAAGCATGTCAGATGAGGATTGGGAGGAATTTGATTTCAACGCTGCAAGTACGTCCAATTATGTCTCGCAAATGAGATCATGTGCAACATGCTGGATAAAGAAATGGCTACGAGTTTGTAGTCAAGATTAGAAACGTTGTAAATAACAAACAACCTCTCCAACAAGATGTACTTGACGAAACAACTATATGGGCTACTCATGAAGGGACAGCGGTGTTGGAGCATCTTAATTTCTTCAACAAGATCATCAGTGAGTCACCGGTTGTTGATGTGAAGATCAACGAAGAGGACAAGGCCTTAATACTTCTCATTTCGCTTCCAGAGTCACACGATCATATCGTAACTTTCATATTCTATGGAAAGAAAACTCATATTGAAGTAGGTCACGACAACTCTGTTATCAAACGAAATCAAGAAAAAGACAAATCAAGATGAGCAGGAAGATTTAGGTTTGGTGGTCATGAGAAGGAAAAGAAAAGTAGGAAAGAGAGTCCAAATTTATCGAAGGCATGTCACTTTTGTCACAAAGAAGGTCATTAGAAAAAGGACCGTAAGCATCGACAAGAGTGGCTGAAGAAAAAAGGGCAAACTGCGGAGACAGATGTAGCAGAGGATGTATCAGACACTTATGTGTTAAGGTTTCCATAGATAATACTTCCACAAATAAAAACTGGATATTAGATTCTGGTAGTGCGTTTCACGTATATTCCCAAAAGGATATATTCAACTCCTTAGTTGCAACGGAGGAAGAGACTGTCAAAATGGTGGATGGCTGGGCTTGCAAGGTCATCAGCACTGAGACAGTCAATGTTACAGGTGAAGGGATGGTGCGTGTTCTAGAAGCGATCTGATATATCCTGGAGGCATACAATCTAATATCCATAGAGGTGCTCAACTCAGAGGGATACTGAATCCAAGTACAACACGAAGTTGTCACGGTTAGCCTGAAAGACAGGGTAATCCTGGAAGGAGAGAAGCGTGGAGAGATATACAAGCTGAAAAAAGAAAACTCAGTTCAAAGTGGAGTTTCAATGACGAGTTTGGAAGGGAGCTCATCGCGAGGTGGAGCTTCAAGGAAGATTATGATGGGACGTGAACCGTATCAAAGTGTTGCAGGAAAAAAATGGTGCATTCGAGCAAAACCTGAGATGGCCCAAGGCATGGCGGTGAATTAGCCAAAGGCCCCAGAGGGGGGACAATAATAAAAGCTTCATGATACGGTTACAATCAAGGAAAAAATCAATGTAAAATTCCAAAACTTTCAATGTATTTTGCTAAAGGCTTGAAAAATAAGTCACGGTGAAAATTATTGTGAAATTGCCTTATTTTCAGGAGGAGGTGATCGTCAAAGTATATCCAATCAGGTTGGAGAAGAACTTGAAAAAGAAACAGAGAAAAAACAGTGGTGGCGGTCGACAGGCCTGTTAACTGCATACAATGGGCGATCGATAGGCCTGTTGACCGCACACAACAAAGAAAAAACGTAGCTCAGTCTGTCGACAGGCAACAAGCACTATCGACAGTGCATGTCGACAGCCAAAGGATCATAATCACATTCAAGTTTCCTTTTAGTGCACGTTCAGGTTTTTTCTATTGGACACCGAATAGAACTCAAATTTTATTCATTGAAGAATTTGTTTTTAAAGATTGAAGGGTCTAGAATTATTTTAGAACAAGAAAATTAACTCCTACAAGGATTGATCAAGTTATTCAAACATCTGACCGTCAAGATCATCTCATAGTTCGAATAGGATTTATATTGTAAAATTTTATAAATAAAGGTTGTAATCTACTATATTTTAACACAAGGTAAATAGAGGAAGCCAATGTAAAGAGAGAGGTAGGTGACAGTGCAAAGAGAGAAGAAATACTTTTGTAATCTTGAGGGATTCAAAGGGGAGGTAAATACTCTAGTGAGAATCAAAAAGAATGTTACATCTCTTACACCAAGTTTAATATTAAAACTCTCTCAAGTTCTCTCTCCGTGGACGAATGCCGAGTTTGGCCAAACCAAGTTAAATTCTCGTGTTATTTCTCTTTTGTCTTAGTATTGCTACTTTTTTTACTAGTTTTTCTTTTACAAGTATTATATATTGTCACGATTTCACAATGTCAGTCACGGTGGGGCACACAACAGTTTGTGTCATAGCCCGATTGTTGGTGTGGTCTCAACATAAACCTTGCTTGATAGTTTCTTGCTTAGGGGTTTTTTTCCTTGAGGGTCCACTTTATCTAACTCGGAGCTCACATAATCAAGTGATGTAATACCATCATCTTGTAGTTGATTCACAAGAGTGTCTTGGGCCTATACACCTACTCTCTTATTATAATTCCACTTTTAGCATCTAGATGTTGCAGCCTAAATATCACAACATATAGTCACAAACTAGCTAGTTGTAATAACTCTAATCTATAATACATGATTTAATATGTATAACAGTATTTTAATATGTATATATGATTTGTATTAAGAGTTATTATTATTATTTTATGTAAGTTTTCATAACTAATAGTTATAAATTTCTATTATTATTATTGGTGATTATTAGTAGTAGATGTTGTTACTATTATTTCGTTATAATTATTATTAGTTATTATTGATGTTATTACTAATATTGTTGTTGTTATAAATATTATTATTATTATTTACTATTATCATTATTATTTATTTTAATTATTATTTACATGTAATCTTTATGGATTATTTTATTACTATATTAGTATTGCTACTATTATTATTATTTGTTGTTGTTCTTATCACTAATATTTCATGTTCTTTCTCTTAGTCCATGAATCCTAAACCCAAAACCCAATAAGAACCAAATCAAAAATTGAATTCCTCTTAATTCCTTATCTTTTTAAATTTATGAATACATAAAAATAAAAGATAATTATTTTTAAAATTCGTGTAAAATTCTTCTCTATCCTAAAACACATCCAAATCAAATTCAAATTAGTAGAAAAATATTTAAATTTATGGGCATATTTAAATCCTAGTTAAAAATCAATTAAACTTAACATAAACACTAGAAAATCAAGATAAAACTCATCTTATATGGCCATTTATAAATAAATCTGAAATTAATTCATAAATAAGTAAAAAAAAAAATCAATCTACTCTAGGAGGAGGAGAAGGCCATTACCATCAAGCTTTGAAGTTAATCATCAAAGGCAACTACCCAGAGTCCCCTTCTTTTCCTTTGATTCAATAAAAATCATGCCTATGACCCTTTAATGATCCTTCTCACTACTCTAAATAGACCTAACTATTCTAGACCCATAATCATGATCACATGTATTATTTCCTTTATTTTCATTAATTCATCATTTCATGATAAATAACATTATACTTGTAGTGTTGATTACTTCCTAGGTTAATACCAATATTAGAAATATATGTTTTTTTTTATAATTCTCTTGAATACCATGAAATACAGATGTTTGTTGAGACTCAATGTATAAGCTCGAAAATATTTTAGCCATAGTGCTAAGCAATCCAAAGGAAGAAACAAAAACAGAGAGATAATGCAAACATTAATTTTATGGACATAAAAACATAAAGAAAAATAGGACTAAATTTTTGAGAAATTCGTTGTCGTCAAATTGAGAGGCCAATGTCACAAAATTCCGAACCAAGAGGTTGAAGGACCAAAATCAAGTCTTAGAAAAAATAAATAAATAAATAAATAAAATAATAAATCAGTGCTTGTTGCACAGTTTTGATACTTATATGAAGCCATTTACTAATGAAAAGTATTATGTTAAAGTAGATTAAATAGATTTTTATCCTTACTTCATGGATGGTGTTAATATAATAATGTAATATATGTGCACTAGTTTCCTCTGTGCACAGGTTGGTGATAATCATAATATAAAACTATATTATGAGAATATATCCCATATATGTTAAAAGTGACCTAAATTGTATGACAAATTTACCATGAACCCTCACTTCTTAAAGATTTATTTTAGAAGCCCTTATTATTATTTTCTCACACATCAAATTCTATTACAGTTTTAACCCTGACTTTTCTGAAAATTTTGTTTAGTCCTGAATAAATTTCTGCTTAGTTCCTGACTATCCTAAAAATTCTGTTTGGTCCTCAAATAACTGCTGTTAAGTCCCTGTAATCCTGAAAACTGTTTCCAGACCTGAAATAACTGCTGTTAAGTCTCTGTAATTCCTGAAAATTGTTTCCAGACCTGAAATAACTGTCGTTCAGTCCCTGTAATTTCTGAAAACTATTTCGAAACCTGAAATATTATTGATTAGCCCCTGTAACTTCTGAAAATTATTTTCAACCCTAAAATATCACTATTTAGCTCCCACAAGTTTTCTAAAAAGAAAATAATTCAATCTAGTATGCTAAAATAGTTTATCTTCCATAAAATAGTCTAAGAAATTATGATAATTTATGTTTACTCCATGTTGAACACTTTAATGAAACTTGAACAAACTTTAACTTAATTTTAAAATCTTAACACTAAGAGATGTCAAGTTTCTAAGTTTAATTCGAAATTTGGTTATGGACGAATTGAGACACGTTATTATTTGATACTGATTTTCATGCATGCTATTGATATTACCTCTACTTAATCACTTATATGCCATGCTTGGACAAATAATTGACATGACTGACATTGTTCACATAGAGACACCATTATACAAATTACAATATGAACATCTTGGACATGAACACATGAATATGAATATGAATATGAACATGAACATCTAAACACTTGCGTAAGACATGTACTCGGAATTACTTGGGAAAGTAGTACATGGTGATTATGTGGGCTTGACATAGACATGGTGGCATGGTTGTTCTTGGTACTTAGTTCACGCAAGATAATCACGTTCTATAATAAATTTGGTTGTAAAAATGATAAGACATAGGGCTAATATGCGAAAAATTGATGGTGAAAACTGAGAAAGTGTACCTTCAGTACCCCTACCTATGAATAAGGTATGGTGGTGTTTATTTTACATGGTGTAGTCACTTTGTGACATGGGTTATTGATGAGATGATTCTACTTATATATTACTATATTGTATTACTCTTGGCATGGTTCAAGCTGGAGTACATTGTCACTTTTTCACTAGCAGTTTTCAAATAATGATAACTATTAATTGATATGTGAGAATAGGTTGTGGTATGGGACGCAGTCGTTTTCGCGTCTTAGGACCCAATTGACATATGTAGTAGGCGTAGGATAGGGACGTCTACTGCACGTGACAGTTGGGATAGTGTCACCTAATTAGTAACCCTTAGGGACATCTTCATAATTAATCTTGTACTTTTGTGATTCTTGTGATGGTTACTGCTAGCTGATTGTTTAGTTATACTTATTACACTTGACTTACTCTATGTTATGACCATATTTATGCTGTGAATGCTTGTTTATCATCATGACTTGGATATTATATGACTGGTTTTAGTAATAAATTCATGCAACAAGTACTTGATTGTGCAATGAAAATAAGTATCATGTAACTGCATATTGCGTGTCCTTTCCTTGTTCATGCATATCTTTGTGCTCTGCAAACACTTGCATACTTCTTTTCATATGTTTGTACTTGTCGGGAGTTTCTGACTCCCCAGAGTTTACTTGGCCTAGATAGCGAAGAATACATGGAGGTATCGACCAAGGACAAGGAATACTACGAGGAGCCAGCCGGAGCTAAGTGGCAGACTTGAAGAGTTCCTTTAAATTATTTGCTTTCATAAAATGTATGAATAAGTGAAAGAATGAACTCATTTCTTAGTTGGACTTGTATCTTATTCGATTTTTGTGGAGTTGAATAAACTTTTGATTATGTTTTGCTTTCATATATGTGTACTTTATGTGAACCTCATTTATATGAGGCAGAAAAAAAATGATATAATTTGCAGGTTAGAAGCTTAGCATGCTCCTTGAGCATGTCGCCGGCTCAAGTCATGTGCTTATCTCACTTTAGTGGGAAGCGACGTGACACTAGTCTCAGCCAAATAGGAATATCTATTAGGGGCTTTGTTGATCATTCTGCTCCAGACTCTACAAACCTAAAGCAATAAATTCAAATATTATAAGGATCGAGCATTCTTTGTATGATAAAGCATAATTCATGGTTCCAATCAATCTGTGTTTGGACTATGAGCATGAGGCCCTAATCATCCTAAGAGATAACAATATCAGGGTGCACTACCAATTTCTTGTGCATTCTCACGTTGAGAAGCACAACGTTCAAAAAATTTCTTTAATTCAGAATTAAGATCAGTTAAGTAATATGCAACTACTCACATCAACAGGGATATCGAGGAACAGCACATGCAGACGCCCATCAACCTCAATGACAGTATCGAACGGGATCGACCCCCTCGCGATATCCTCAATCAGATAAAACACATCACTGATGATCCTGATCCCGTCCAGCTTCAGCTCGGCATCCACATACGAGACCCCCCGGGCCCTGATCCGGCCGCCGCCAGAGTTCACGAACCCCAGCCTCTTCCCCCGGTACCCGATCGAGACGACGATGGAGCGGTAGTCGAGGGAGAAGAAGTCCCTGTTGCGGATCTTGATCTTGAGGGCGAGGGAGATGTCGACCTCTGGGGTGGGGAGGACGGAGACGTGGAGGCGGCGGAGGCGGAGGCGGGCGACGGATAGGGCGGGGTCGGAGGGGAAGAGGAAGAAGAGGGCGAGGAGGAGGAGGAGGAGGAGGGCGAGGGCGAGAGTTAGGATGCAGAAGGAGGAGAGGAGGGAGGAGCAGCAGGCAGAGGAGGGGCGACGCCGGCGGCGGCGGGGGAAGAAGGGGAGGAGGATGTAGGTGGCGGGGGGTTCTTCTATGGGGACGCTGTAGTAGGGGTGGTGTTGGGATTGAGGGAGCAGAAGGGGAGATGATGATTGCTGTTCTTCAGCCACTGGAAGGCCCATTTCAAGGTAATTGGATTTGGACCCAAGTGGCGATTTGGGGGTGGATTTTGAGGGGAATGGACTTAAGCTAAATTTATAGACGCTTCAAGTCAACATGAACTTGTGATTTTCTAAAAAGGATTTTTACTTTATCTCTTCACCTACACAGCTTAAAAATCTATATAATAGCCTTAAAAAAAAAATCTTTCTTTTCCTTATTTTTTTCTTTTTGGCTTCTTTTTTGAGAGATTTCACTACAGTCCCCTATATCAAAATGTGATAAGAAAAAAAACTCAGCTTCATAATGTAGCACTACAGTCACTTTTTTAAACCAACCAAATGTGCACACGTGTCTAAAATAGAAGCACTCCTCCACGGCGAAAGACACAAATGACACACAGTAATCGTCTCGAAAAAACGGAGTGCTTCGAAAATGCAGACTGTCGGTAACAGAAGATTGCGATCATGATTGAGTCCTCACAAAAAAATGTCATATTTCTGAGTGTTTATTAGGACTGCGACCATGATCGCAGTCCTCAAAAAAACACCATGTTTCTGAGTCTTTATAGGAGTGCGATCATGATCGCAGTTCTCTTTATTATGACTATGACCATTATCGTTGTCCTCACAAAAACGTCTTATTTTAGAGTTCTTATTAGGACTGCTTTCATGATTGTAGTCCTCACAAAAACATAGTTTCCCAACATATATTGGGACTGCGACAATGATCACAATTCTCGCAAAATGTCCAAATTGTCATTTAATAAAAGAAGTGTGACCATAATCGCAATCTCTAATAAAGGACTATGACCACAATTGCATCCTCACAGAGAATAGCAATATGAGTCGCAATCCTCGTATCAGCTTCGTCATCATCTGTAGACTCTCTTTCACCAAATGATGCTAATGCTTTTCAGATCTAAAAACCACATTGATCACAAATACAAATGAAACTCATCGCGAACACGAACAAACGAAATCTGCAAAAGGTAGATCTGAGAAAAAAAATGTCCTGGGGCTGCGCCCCTTGAAAGTCTTGGGAGGGGCTCCCCACCCCTTCCAACTCCCACGGCATCTTGACCGCGTAGGTCACTCAGCGAATTACTTTGTGTCGGAGTCAGGATTGAGAGGGAGCAACGTCGAGAGTGATGAGGAAAGGTAAAAAGTAAATGAAAATATATAAAAAGTGATGGTTGGAAGATTCAATTTATGCTGACATGGATGAGGTTGTAGCAAATAAAATAGAGCGGTGAGTTTTTTCCTAACTATAAAAGAAAGTAAGTGGCTGTAACAAAATTTTCCTTCTTTTTTCCTTTTAACGCAAATTATTTAATTGTCTGTAAAAACTTACATTAAATCTATCAGTGTTCAAAATAAAACAAAAAAAATGTGTAAATAATTTAATTATTTTCTCAAAAATCGTAAGATTTTTTATATGGGGCTTTTCGCTACACCCCTATGTCAAATCGTTATTAGGAAAAAAACTGATCTTTATAATTTTTTTCACTTCAACCACCTCTTTTTTTAAAGTAAAGATATGTGTCTGCATGTCAAGCACTGAAGTACTCATAAACGGTGAAAGACAAAAATAACCCTAAATAATCGCTTTGAAAATGTTCTATTTCTGAGGACTGTGACTGATCGTAATCCTTACAAAATGATCA
This sequence comes from Agave tequilana, assembly GCA_038442645.1. Classification (NCBI taxonomy): domain Eukaryota; kingdom Viridiplantae; phylum Streptophyta; class Magnoliopsida; order Asparagales; family Asparagaceae; genus Agave; species Agave tequilana. The sequence goes on along the minus strand of JAVJIF010011931.1, from coordinate 105,686 downwards.
TAGTATAGATGACTGTGACTATGATGATAGTCCTCACAAAATGATCGCAATTCTATTTTTGAGGATTGTGATTATGATCGAAATCCTTATGCGACTATGATCGCAGTCCTCACAAAAAATATCATGTTTCTGAGTCTTTATATGATTGCGTCCATAATCCCAGTCCTCCTTATCATGATCGCAATATTTACAAAAATGTCATATATTTGAGTCTTTATGGGAACTCAAAAGGACACAATATGCCCTATTTTTGAATTTTTGTGAGAACCGCGGTCACGATCGCAGTGCTCATAAAATGCCTTATTTCTGAGTCAGTCCTCACAGAACTCATCGCGACTACGAACAAAACGAGATCTGCAAAAAATTAACCTGTGAATTACTCTGCGTTGGGGTCAAGATTGAGGGGAGAGTAACATTAGGTGCAATGAAGAAGGGTAAAATAAGAAATAAAAATATATAAACAAATGTTAATTGGGATGAAACAATTTATACTGACATAGATGAGGCTGTAGTTAATCAAATTAAGATGTTGAGTTTTTAATTATGAAGCAAAGTAGGTGGATGTAGAGAAATATTCATTTTTATATTTTATCAAAACTGACCGAAGGGAGGTTTCTCCCGCGTCTCTCATATAGAAAATTTATCCATCCGTCCGTCTTCTCTTTCTTCTTTCTCTCTCAACTACCCCTACTTCTTCCTTCTCTTTCTTCATCCCCTCTTCTGGTCAGTTTCACACTGATATAGACGGCGTACATGTTTTATTTTATTTTTTTATTTAATTTAAGTGCACAGAATTTGCACGTGTCAACAAACCAATTTTCATCAAAACCGACCGAGCTCCGGTGACTCCGATAATAAAAATGTCTGACTTGTCTATCCATCTGTCTTTGACTTTTCCTCTTCCCTGCGCGAGAGGGGGGAGAGAGAGCGGCGGCGGCGTCGCCGCCGCCCCTTCGCCATCTCCAACACCCCCCATCCACGAAAGTCTCCTGAGTTCTTTTGAGCTCTGGTCCCTCTCTATCTCTTCAAAAATTCACATGAAAAATGGCAGAGAAACCCTGGCTCAATCAGCAGCCTCCTCCTCCTCTTCTTCCTCCACCTCTTTGGGCATGAACCCCCCACCAGAGAATGCCTGGAGTGATGCCCACCACAGATTGCTCCCCAATGGAACTTCCTTAACAATTCCTCTCTGGTCATTTCTCCCCCTCCCCTTTTGGTATAGCTAGTTAGATATCAGGAGCGTATTATTATTAATTATTAAGACTCATCTAATTTGTATACATCGGTATGTGTCTCATTCCGCATACCTCAGCATACAGGCTGGAGAGTAAGTTATTGGAAACTGATGGAGATCGACGAACCATGATTAGAATGGGTCCCGTATATGCCCGTGACAACGGTCAAGGAGTATCTGGTATTGAGCCGGAACGTACCCTAGGTACCGGGACTTATTGTACGCCCAAATAGGAATAGGATGTCACCATTCTCACAGGAATAAGCCCAGGGTCTTATGGCACAACCGGCAGGCAGGGGAGTAGGGGTGCCAGTACACTCTACGGAAACACCTGTGGCCTCCAGGTCGAATCCAGCTATATGGCCGCGCGACACTATAAGACCATCATAAACATGGAGACTATATTGGTACTCATCAGTTTTTCCCGTCCCGGTGTAAGTTGTCTAATTATTATAGATTGTCCAGTGATAATATCCACAGTGTATTCACAGTAATCGTATATTCTTGGTTATCTAATTACGGAGATCAACATGAGTATAGTATCAGGAGTCTCTCTTTTTCAGGGGTTCAAGTATACAGGAGTTCAGGAGCACAAGAGTTAGGAATACCAAATGTCTGGTAACAATATAATAATCATGCCAAGTCCCTGTAAAGTGATAATCATGAATACGTAAGGAAATACAGGTGTCAGGTGTAATATTATCCAGTCAGGTGTCACAATATTGGTAAATGTACTAGTACCAGGTGATAGCATGTCAAGTGAGTGATAGCATGTCAATTATCAAGTGTTATATATCAGGTGTCAAGTGATAACATGTCAAGTACCGGTGTCAGATATCAAGTGTTAGGTATCTGGCGTCAAGTGTAACATATCAATGGATTTGTCAGATATCCAGTGTCAGAAATCAGGTGTCAAGTATAACATATCAAGTGCCGGTGTCAGATATCCAGTGTCAGGTATCAAGTGTCAAGTGATAACATGTCAAGTACCGGTGTCAGATATCAAGTGTCAGGTATCAGGTGTCAAGTGTAACATATCAGTGCCGGTGTCAGATATCAAGTGCCAGGAATCAGGTTTCAAGTATAACATATCAGTGCCATTGTCAGATGTCAAGTGTCAGAGATCAGATGTCAAGTATAACATATCAAGTGCCGGTGTCAGATATCAAGTGCCAGAGATCAGGTGTCAAGTATAACATTTAGTGCCGGTGTCAGATATCAAGTGTTAGGTATCAAGTGGCAAGTAATAACATAGCAAGTACCGGTGTCAGATATCAAGTGTTAAGTGTCAGGTGTTAAGTGATAACATGTCGGTATCATGTGAGCATCATATGTCAGGTAATCATCCGGTCATATAACATGATACAGGAGAATAGTATAAATAAACATTTCAAACTCTTCACAACCATATCTATAACAACCATAAATTAATTTATTAATTAACCATGCAAAGCCGAGCGAAGCGGGAGCGGATATAGGCATACCCAGCATAATACCAGTTCAATAATTATAATAACGGCCGACAGGTATTCATAATAATATGTTAATTTTAGAAATCACTCGTATATCATTTACCAACTTGCATAACGATGTATCAGGTAGTAAAAGTTAGAGTAGCATTAACAAGGCATAAAGCAACAAAAGAAAAGTACTCGCCTAAAAATCGGAACGAAATACTGAGTATATCCGGAAAATCCGCCAACACGTACGACAAGCTGCCAATCCAAATAATATATATACATATAATATAATTATATATATATAAACAAAGGAGAGGGGAGGGGGGAGGTGGCCGGCGGCCTGCCGCCGCCGCCGCCGCAGAAGGGGCGGCCGGCGAGGAGGGGGCAGTGCCCCTAGGGTGGAGGAGGGGGTTGTTTGGTTTTGTAGTTGATGTTGTGGTTGGTGTGTTAATGGTGGTGGTGGTTGATGATGGTGATGGTTGATGGTGGTTGTGGGGAGTTGGAGGAGGAGGAGGAAATAGTGGTAGGGTGGTTGGAGTGGAGGAGGAGGTAGTTTGGTGGAGAAGAAGAAGTTTAATAGTGATCGATTTTTGTTGAAATTGAAGGAGGAGAAGGAGGGGCATTTGGGGATGATGGAAGTGGAGAAAGGAAGTGGGGAGGTGATGGGTGGGGGCGGCGCCGGTGGCTAGCGGCGGCGGCGGCGCAGCGGCCTTGGTGGTGGAGGCGGCGTTTGAGGGTGGAGAGAGAGAGAGGGTGTTGGTTTAGAGAAATGAAATAGAGAAGATAGGGAAGGAGAAAGGAAATAATTAAAAGAAGGAGAAGGAGAAGGAGGGTATAGGAGAGGGGATGGGGGAGTGGGCTGCCTCTTCCTCCTGCTGCTGCTGCTGCTATTGAGGTGCAGGGCATGGTCGGCCATGGTTGAAGGGAATGGGGAGAAGGAAAGAGAAAAAGAAAGAAAAGAAAAGAAAGGAAAAGGAAAATTAAAGAAAAGGAAAAAATAGGAAAAATTAGTAAATAAATCTATTATTAAATAATTAAATTAATAGGGTAACCTGGGAGTGTAAAGTAGAGGAGTGGAGAAGGAAAAAGTTAGAAAAGAAAATAAAGAAAAATAATATTATTATTTAAATAGGATAAAAATTTGACTGTTTAAGAAATGTTCCAAAAAATTCTTAAATATAGAAAATATTATTTTAAGATGCCTAGTGAAATCGGATTCTAGAAATTCAATCTAGTTTTTAAATTAAAAATTATGGAATCTTCCAGCTATACGGTCGACACCAAAATCGGTGAAATTTTGATAAATTCTGAAAAATCTCAAAAATTTTATTTAGATAGAAAATAAGATTCTAAGAAGTAATGTGAAAGCCGTTTCTAAAAATTTAACTCCGTTTAAAAACTAAAAAAATCTGAGAATCGGTCACCGATGCCGATCCACACCCGATTTTGAAATTTTGCAGAATAATTCTGAAAAATTTCAAAAAATCATGAAAAATATAAAATATTGAAAAACAGTGTTTGAAACTGAATTCGATCAAATTAGACTACCAGAAAAGGTCAAACATGCGGTATGCCTGTATCAGGCTCCCGGTTCAGGTCAAGGCTGACTCTAAGACCGAGAATCCAGATCCGATACCAAATAACATAAGCAATCACAACTCAAAAATAAATACTGGAAGAAAATAAAACAATACGATCAAAAAAATCGGGACACGTATCTGGATACGTATCCCAGGAACGGGGTACTACAGGAGTTCTAAACACAGCGAAAACATCTCCTCTTCCTCTTACAGAATTCAGAACTGAGAAAAGAATCAGTCTGAAATTCAGATTTTTGTAAGAAAAATCTGAAGAAAAGATTTGTTTTGAAAGAAGGCTTAGAAAATCCAACAGATTCTTAAAAAGAATTGCTATCTGAAATGCATTGATTAACTACGGTTCGACCGTACGCTAATTTGATAGTGCTATCCAAATATCGTGAATGAGTATTGTATCTTGGGAGACCAGCGTCCAGTAACTCGTTAGCATCAAGCGGGGGACGTAATTGTCTTAAGGAGATTCGCTACGGCATACCTCAATCCAATTGTTGCAAAGTGAACTAACTTATTTGTACAGTATTATACTGAAATATTTATGCTCATACATATTACTGTATATTGAGACTGACTAATACTAGTCTAATTGGTGTTTAATCAAGAAAGGTAATTGGAAAGTGGTTCTGTAATTAAGAACGTTCTACTGAACGGAAAAACTCTACCTGATATTCACCGACCTGCCCATTAGATCAGAGATATTGATTAGTTGTCAGAACGATACCTGAATATAACAGATGTCTATTTCTTTTCTTTCTTCTACTTCCTACCATAAAACAGCTTTTTTTTTTCTTTTTTTATTTTTTTTCTTCGGTTTTTTCTTTTCTTTTTATTTTTTCTCTCTACTATCTTTTCTTGTTTTATTTTCCTTTTCCTCTCCATTATATTTTAAAAATGTACACGCAGATATGCACATACTACCATATGAATGAATAAACGCCAAACAAATTAAGCAGAGAGTTCAAGCAAATAATCTCAAATTTCTTATAGTACAATTATCTTGCATATAATATATCAAAGTCTGTATTAAAATAGTGAAACTATCACGTTTCGTTATTTAAAGTGTTATTTGCGTGCGAGAGAGTGTCTGAGGTAACATTGGACGCATCAAGAAAACCTAAAATTTGAAGTGTCATAATAGCACACAGACTCAAGTTTACTCTTTATTCGGAATCAAACTGGTGTTCAAGCAATTCCATGAGAAAGTTGCTTCATGGATCAGTTATTCTTCATGTTGCAGTCCTGTACAGTACAAGGTGATACGGCTTTCAATTAGATTCCACGCTTCCTTTTTACAGAATTAAAAATGGCCAATTATCGACGATTTGTTAGTTGATCGAAGTAGTATTGTAATATTCATATGTCTGCTGGTCGTTTGTTCGTGATAAAACGCCGGCGAGAAATCTGACATGCCCTGTCACGTCAACAATTTTTCCCATCTGTAAGAATTTTGTTTGGTTGATAGTCTCAGAAAACTGCTATGATGACATGGCCTTCGCATTTTTCTCTCCATTCATTTTCACCATGAGAATACTGAAAACTATCAAAAATCTACTCGATGCGAGCCCCGTTGAGAAGAAACCTGTAATGATGCGGATTCTCGTATTTCGTAGAGGAGCAAGCAGGCCCTTGCTAGGATTTGCAGCCGTTAATTAACAATATTCATAAGATAATATAATAACGGAGTTGATGAAATATTTTATGAATAAATTTAAATTTAAATCCAAGATGGGATCAGCCAGTTGGAAGGTCACAATGGGGGGAGTGGCCATCGTGTCTGTAAGCAATGAATCAGCCCACAGTTTTCGCCTCGATTGAAGGCCATCAAGCACTCAACTCAATTAAACATAATGAGAGAGCCTATGCGATTGCGAACTTCAATATTTGACTTTATATTGTGACCAAATAAAGCTAGCTGGCAACTTGAGTTTAAATTTTGCATTTTTGTTCATCTCTGTTTAGAAAAAGAGTAATTAATACTATAATAAATCTATCAGAATATTTTCCACCATCTGAGTTTACATTCTACTCACCCCTTGTTTCGTAGGGAGATGGGATTCATATTCAGTAGTGGTAAATCGATTTATTCTAAAATTAGCATTAATCTTTATCTTTATTGTTTCTTCTTATCGTATTTGCTCGTGTGAGTGGACACATAAAAATTTCTCTTACGTATCAATTTATGTAGTTTCATTTGATATAAGTGTCTTTGCAACAGGCAAAAAGTTTATGATGAAATTCCGTTTACATTAGACTAACTATAAGTTATTTTTGAAAAAGAAAAAAAAAAAAATCTTTGAACATGAGAGTATGATTGTTGGTGACCGCATAGATATAGGTTTTTGTACTTTTTGAGACTATATTTTTTCTTTTCATTTTCGTTACTTTATCAAACAAAATCCTTGCAATAACCAGTCTAGTCCTATCCTATTCTCTCAAAAATTAAATAGGTATGCCTGAAATTTTCATTTATCTTCCTAAAGCTACATTGGTCAAGGAATTTTGTTATTTAGTGTGTATTGCATAACAAAAAAAAGTGACATGCAAAATCACATTTAAAATATATCGTTCACTTTTCTAAATTTAAGCAGACATGTTTATCTTGTGAAAATTGCAAGTTGGATTACTCTTTTATGAGATCAGATAGCAATATAGCAAGACTATCCTTATTTTTCTTGTAATCTAGACAATACAGTGCAATAAATTCATGATTCTTATTCTTATCTCTCGGTTGCCATCTGCAAATAACAAAAATTATGTTAAATTATATCACTATGCACCAATTGGCAAGCGCCAGTTGACTCGAGGGTCATATATTTTTTTTTAAATAGAACTATAACTGCATCGGCGCCGACGACGTAATTCCTATTTTGATATGGGCTATGGTCTCAAAAAAATTTTAAATTTCATATTAACCACAATACTTTAATATTTTCAAATTAACCCAACCAATCTTATAAGTTTTGTACAAAATACTTCACTGATAGTCAGTTTTTTATAAACTAGAATATTTTTTTAAAATTTAAATATTTATTTAAATTTATCATTATACCTTAATCTATTTCTTCTATTTCTCTCTTAACAAGCTCATTCTCTATCGAGCTCAATCTCATCTCTGGCCATTTTTGACAGAGCGAGCACTGCAACTACCATCTGTAACTACACTCAAAAGAGATTTCTGGCGGGACAAGCCTGTTAAAGACAGTTGCTGTTGCTGCCTATTGTAGCAGCAGCTTCCTGTTGCTTGTGCAACTCTATTGCTGCTATTTTACAAAATAGACATCAGCTGACAGAGAAGATTTTGCTCACATTTCTAAATCTTTTAGGGTGTCGATTTAAAAATATGAAGATTTCGAAGTTAACAAGAAATTTAGAAATTTTGAGGGGTCGATGTGACCAATAACACTTTGGATACTGATTGATAAGAGCACCGACGTGATTCCCGACACCTCTCATTAATTTCAGCAACAGAAACAACGAAGAACCCAAATCCCAGTCAAAGCGGAAAAAAGAAGTTTTCAACTCTCGAGGAGAGGAGGCCAAGGGAACTGCTTAAGGGAGGCTAGAGTGTTCCGGAGGGACAGCTGAACTCCTTGGGCGTAGGGGTGCAAGCAATAAATATGCTCCCCCCAATTCAATCAAGTTAGCAGCGTAGTATGGGCGACATTTTTGCTCTCTTGCTCCTCCTCTGCACTTCCTCCTTTTTACTCAGCTCTCATGGTGTCTCCCATGGGGATCTTGATGGTATTTCCTTTGTTCCTATATTTATTCTCAATTATTTTTACTTTGTTGTTTTTTCCCCCTCATTTTCAGCATTTTTTTTCTCCTTTTCTTGCTTCAATTATTTGTTCGTTTTGGAATTAGTCTTTTTGCCCGTGCAATAATTAAAATAAAAAACTTGATTGCATATCTCAAGTTTTGCTTAACTTTTAATGGGACATGAGCCCTCTGTTTGCTCTCTTTTTAGTTCATCCATAAGCGCATTGTAATAGATTGATAAAGTCTATTTTTTAAAATTAAATACATAAAAATAAAGAAAAATACCCAACTGTTTAACTCTTCTATTCAAATATTTCTAGATTTTGGTACGTACTGCAGACATCTAACCAAATAGAATTGATGTAAAATAGAATTTATTAGAGTTTTTTAAATGTGCCTTTCTTTATAATTTTTCGCTCTAATTCTAAAGAATTCTAAAATTTCATAAACGTTTTGGACGTGACATGAAAGCGAGTCCAATTAAATTAAAATTTCAATTAAAAAATTATAATTATAATAATAAAGACAACTAGCTCTTTTGACCCAAATGTCTTTTCATGAGTCTGTATTAATTTGTGTGCAACTCTTTGTATTTTATTATTATATATTATTATACCTTGATGGTTTGGTTCCTTAATCTTAATAAATAAGTGGACAAGGGGATAGGTGGGGTTTTCTTCCTTTTAGTAAAATAATAAAATAATGTAGAAAAGAACATCTCATCTGTTACAGTCGAAAGGTAAAACTTTCTTTATCATATTGGATAAATGAACAAAATAATAAAATACTTAAATTAGAGCTTCCTAAATTGCTATTGATTTTTTCCTAAAATGTAACAAGTAATTATATGATCAAACTGTCCAAGTTTATATGTATTACGTCTGTAATCAAAGTGTAACTAATAAGGTAAAATCAGCACACGCAAGGAAAATCAGATTGGACCTCTGAGATTAATAAATTAAACAACGGATACTATAAAGCAAATAGTTAAATTATTTCAGTACATGAGGTAAACTCACAAGTTTAAGCCACACCGTAACTATAATATTATTATTGAAAGAGAATTCTTCCATTAAAAAAATATTGAAAGGGCTTTCTCACCTTTACGGAAGGGTGAGAGGGAAAGAATAAAGGGCAAAAGAAAATAAGTAAATAAATCAATAAAAAATAAAAGGCCAACAATGGAATACTTGTGCTCCTTAACTCAACCTCATTTCTGTTCTTGAACACCATGTCACTTGCTCAGAGAGTGTACAATGTCACTTGCTCAGAGCGTGTACAGATATCTCGATTCAGTTCAGATGTGTGGGCCACACATGTGTATTATAAAAAGATCAATCTCACGTGAACACGTGAATAAGATGTCAAGTGTTAACAGAATGCCAATAGTATGTTAATATCACAACCAAAAACCTAATAATAATAATAATAATAAAAAATCAGACCGAGATGATCTCGGCCTCTTCATCTCCACTAAAAATTTCACTTGCCACTTATCTAGAAGCTTATTTATATCTCTAAAATTTTTCATTTGTTAGCATTTGTTCCTAGCTTATAGTACATATGGGTCTTTTGGGTACTGGGTCCCAGCTTGTTTCTGGTACTAATTTGCATGCCTCTCTGGGATACAAAAAAATTAGGCCTCCATCACAAGAGATCCTCATTCTCTCTTTCCATCACATAGGCTTAGCCTCTTTTTTTCTTGCTATTTCTCTCAGGCCCTTTCATCACTAGTTTAATCATATATTTTAAATCTTTTCATAAGATTAAGAGTGATTTCTTAATGCTTAGAAATTTGAAAATTCTAGAATGAAGGTAATAATAATATTAATTAGAGAAGAGTATATTTGATGTTGAATTTAGACTCTATGACCTAAAAGGGCCTCCTTAAGGTCCATGGTCGAGATCGGGGCTCGGTCGAGTCTAGATCAGGCCCTGGCCCTGGTTGTAAAAATTGAGCCTAAAACAAGGGCATCACCTCATGTTCATTTTCGATAGGACTAAAATTCGGACCGGGCCTTTTTGGGACAGGGTCGGGGGGCGCCCTCGAGCCGGTCCTGACCCGTTATCATCCCCATTGCAAACAAGTTTTTTCGCTCTTGAGCAGCAACCTGAGCTCTAATGCTAATTTGTATACTTCTTTGGATACAAAAAGTTAGGGCCCCCACCAAAATGGGATTTACCCTCTCTCTTTAGTCCAAGATGATAGTAGTTTGTCATACAAGAACCATACTCTTGTAACAAACGAGTTTTTGGGCCTCAGGCCACAACCTAGTCTCTGGAGCCATCTGCATATAAACTATATTATACTAACTTATTATACGATTGACCATACTAATACCAATTTATTATACAATAATCATACTATCACGACAAAGAGGCCTCTTGGTCCTCAAGTTAAACTATTATGACCCAAAATCTTATATTAATAAACCACCAAGTTAGTCTATGGTAACACCTCTCTCCTTCATAAAGGGAATTCCAAATTCAACCTCACAGTTGTTGAACAGGGGACACTTTAATGTCATAGATTACTGCTCTTCTCAAATTCCTCTAACTTATTTGCGTAATAATCAGCTAACAAATAAGAAGCTATTTTGCTAAATTATTCAACATTACTAATATTTCTATACTTCCTCGTTACCAAATTAGCAAGATAACCTTCTCTACTTTTCTCTATTATGTATTTCCAGAACTCCTTCCAAATGGCAACTTTGAGATCAGCCCCCTCCCTTCCAAGCTCAAGAACACAGTCATCACCGGCAGGTACTCCCTCCCTCACTGGACGATCCAGGGCTTCGTGGAGTACATATCCAGCGGGCCGCAGTCCGGCGGAATGCTCGTCATCGTCCCCCACGGCAAGCACGCCCTTCGGCTGGGCAACGAGGCGACAGTCTCTCAGAGGATCACAAATCTCAAGCCCGGCGCTCTCTACGCCCTCACGTTCAGTGCCTCCAGGACTTGCGCGCAGGATGAGGTGCTGAGGGTGTCGGTGCCGCCACTCACCGGCGACATCCCGATGCAGACAATATACAGTAGTTACGGATCGGATACGTATGCCTGGGGATTCTGGGCTCCGAATTCTACGGTGAGGGTTGTGTTTCACAACACTGGGGTTCACGAGGATCCGCGTGCGGGCCTCTTCTGGATGCTGTGGCCATCAAGGAGCTCACGCCACCAAGGGCAACAAGATGTAATGTCTCTCATCTTTTTCGTACCTTCTTGCTAAACTTTATACTCATTTTTGTGCTTAGATGTAATTGTATATGTATTAATGTTGTTAATACTGAATTATAATACTATTAGGCTGACAAATAAGTGCCACTAGCAACTTGTAAAGTTAGCAGTGCACTTCGAATTATTGATGACATGAATCAATCTTTATTTTATCAATAGTGGACATAGTGGTTCCAAAAAATATTTCTAGACCTGAAAGAGTTGATAAAGAAGAATTAGCATGAAGGGATACTAATAATAAAAAGTGAGCCTATTTGGAAAAAACATTAAATTACTCAAATAGTGTTTGGATGAAAACTTTACCTTGTTTGGTTACATAAGTAAAGGTGCAGGGGGTGATGATTTTTCAGAGGAAGACTCTTTCACACCAGGATTGGCTTAGGTTATTGGAGGAGAAAATAGATAGGCAAAGTTCTTGATTTTATTTTTCTTTTCAAAAGGGGCTCAGGTTGGCTCCAACGCGTGAAGGATCATGATGGTCTTTCGCGATGTAGGTTGTCCATCACAACTAATGGATGGACGACCCGGCGCGGGGGGACATGTTTGTGAGTGTTTTGTGGCGGGACTCACAAAACGTATTTTCTTTTTTTTTTCTCTCTCCCGCTCTGAGTCGTGCATTAACTGTGATAGACGGCCCACATTATGAAGGACCATCATCTGATCCTTCACGTGAATTGTTTGATAGGAGTTAGCTTTTTTACTCCTGCTAACTCCTATTCTTAAGCCAGGCGAAGTGAAGGGTTTGACTACTTATTGACAAGTTTTATGTTTCACAGTAGAGAAAGGATTAAAAGGTTATTTGTTGGAGATTTTTACTCTAAAAATGTTTAACCTTGACTCTTTCGTTAAGATGGCTTAATTTTTTTTTTCCGCATTGAGTGGTGAATTCATTAACTCATTAAATTGTTTAACAGACAGAGAAGGTTTAAATTTCCCGTAACCCCATTAATTCTTCTCTGAAGCAAGAACATCCCAAACAAGCTCCCCCAAAGACTCTAGATCAAGAAAGTAAATTAGACTAAATAGCCTGTCATAAAAGAAGAAATAAGAAACGGGTTAAATTATCTGGTTCATTATCAAAAAAAAAAAAAATCTAACAAAATTTTGTACACATGAGTCTTAATTTGGATAGAACAAAAATTGTTAATAAATTCTTATAAAGACGGAAGAGTTATCAAATTCGTCAAAAGAGGATGATTTGTTAATAAATTCTTGTTTTGTTTATTCTCTCTTCCTAGCTGCAGACAACCTAGTGAAGAACGGAGGCTTTGAAGAAGGCCCTCATGTTTTCTCCGACTCCACGTCAGGCATCCTCCTCCCTCCAAGCAACAGGACCACACTTCCCCTCTCCCCGGCTGGATCATCGAGTCCCTCAAGGCCGTGCGGTTCGTCGACAAGGCCCATTTCTCTGTACCGTTTGGCCAGTACGCAGTCGAGCTGGTGGCCGGAAGAGAGAGCGCGATCGCGCAAATCATGCGGACCGTCCCTCACAAGCCCTACCTGCTCACCTTCGTGGTCGGAGATGCAAAGAATGGTTGCCACGGGGCCATGATGGTTCAGGCCTTTGCTGGCAATGCAACGGTGACAGTCCAGTTCCATTCCAAAGGGAAGGGTGAGTTCACAGTTGGGAGACTCAGGTTCACTGCATCTGGAACCAGGACTAGGCTCACTTTCTTTGCTGGCTACTACCATGTCAAGGCTGATGACACTGGGTCTCTCTGTGGGCCCATCTTGGATCAAGTTAGGGTTCATCCTCTCCGTTATTAGAATATTAATACTGTTGAGACATGCCAAGCTACAGGATCTTCAGTATGGTTTTTAAACCCTGTATGTAATTTAATTTGACATTTACTAAGAATGTTTTGGGTCTCCTTTTAATTGTTACAGTATGAGGGCACCATTCTTGTGCTGAACTTCACATCAGTCTCTGTTGCCACAGTCTTGGTGAATATTTTCGAAATCCTGATTGCAATCTGGCTCGCTGAACATCATGCACGAGTTTATATGTCACCTTGAGCTACAATTTGAGTACTGATACTGCGGGTTCGTTTCATGTGTGTGAGCCGCACGCACATATCATAAGAGAGATAATCTCGCGTTGACACGTGAGATTGACCCTCTTATAATATTATAAGAGTTTCAAAGACTTTAAAGCCTTGTGCCCCTAAAATTTAATATTTTATTCACGTGTCAACGTAGAATTAGTGTTCTTATAGTACGTATGACTCACACACAACCATATCCCTGGTACCGCTATCGGATAAAGTTTTGAGCAGCGATCTAACCAGCTAGTTTCTAACCAATGCTTAAAGATCTGTCTTACTTGCAAGCATGCGCTATTAAACATTGCTTTCTTGTGCAGAAAACATAACCATTATTGTGCAACAGGCTCAACTACTCGATCACAAACTGCAGAAATTAATTGTATTTTTTGGATCTAAAATTCTGGCGATATTAGTATATGTACTATATCCACATGAATGTGAATTGTAGCATCTAAAACGCTTGGCCCGTAGATCTCTTCAAGACCCCATGCATGCACAAGCAATGCCAGAGAATTTGCTCGGAGAATCTCTGAGGCTTCGCTGGTGGGTGTCAGGTTTTTTTTTTTTAATTGGATTCCACTCTTTCCTTTTCTGTACATTTTAAGTGACAATTTTTAAGTGGGTTTGACATTAATTAGAGTATTAGTTTATCTAATCTAAATCGTCATTAGCATTTAGCAATAAAAGAAAGAAAAAAATTACAATTTTGTATAAGTTTATTTGGCATAAAATATCATAGATTTGTTCGGAAAGGCCCTGTTTTGTGTAGGAAAAGCGATTAATCAGCCTATCCTTGCGCCTTAATTAAAGCCTGTATAATATTCGGGCTCCAACACTCAAATACTTGATGATGGTCCCATGTTCTTTTGACACTCTACAGGTCGACCATGTGTTGCGACCAGCGATGCTATTAGCTGGGACTTTGTTGTTACTATATTCAATTTTTTAAGTCACTGAAACTTAGAGCTCGGTTGCAAAGTTGAGAATTTATTATGAGAGTTCTCTTATTCAAAATTTAGCTATAAGATTTTCTTAAAAAACTAAAGAAGAAAAACTTTCATTATGTAGAAAGCATGTGATTTTTGGCTGCGAATAACATAATGAGTGTTACTATTGTGTTCTTAGTTTGATGATGATCACTCATTAAACTATTTATGCACAAACAATTTATATTTTAATGTTTTGATATTTTGTTTCGTATTGCTATATGTAAACTATTCTTTGGATTTCTTACATGATTTCACCAAATAGGCCGTCGAGCTCATCCTTTTATATTAACAACAATTTCAGGTCACGATAAGGGCAAATGTCCGACTTAAAGTTACGTGGACATTTCTATTGAGAATCACGTGAGAATCAAATCATGTAGAATTTACTTATGCTTTGTCACTTATGAATAGTTTCATACTTGTATATATAAACATTAAGCTTGATATGTATGTTATGTAATATGTATTAGATTTGTGAGTTAGATAATTTGATCTTTGTATATGTATGAAGATATATGCATGGTTATAGGTGTTATTTTGTGATTGGAGTGAGGATATCGGAGGGATACTCTCGAGTTTATATACAATTATGATTATTGATAATCAAGACTGTGATATCTAGGATGTGATAGTAAGTTTGTTGTCTCGAAATTGTATAATTATATTAAAGAGTACTATAGTAATTACAAAAGATATGTTGTCAAAATTTAGTAAAAATATTGATATTATTATGCGCATTGAGGATTAATGTAAATGGGCTCGTTGCATCATGTAGCGCCCCGATCTCGAAAGTACGGGAACGCTACGACGACGTACATAAGCAGGACAATACCCTCACGTAGAAAATATGATTTTAAGACACAATATGAAAACTGAAAATCACCTAGAGGGGGGGGGGGGGGGTGAATAGGTGATGATGCTAATCAAAGAGCAATTTTAAAAATTATGATGCAAATGTAATGCAACAATCTCCCAAAACAAGACTAAGAGCCGAATTCCCTATTAAGGGCTCTGAACTGCTTCCTCCGGCTTCCTCGTAAAATGAGTTAGAGGTGCGCAATGCAATCTTATTGTATGGGATAATGATTGACAATATGAATGAAAAAGAATATGGCAATGACAATCTCAAGCAATAAGTAATGACAAGGAAAAGTAAACCAATCGCAAACACAAAGATATGTTATCGAGGTTCGAGCACCCAGCTCTACTCCCCGCCTTCCCCAGAAGGATTCTAGCTACTTCCACTATCACAAAGATCACAAATACAATGGAGTACCCAACTCCACAATCTCAAGTACAAGGAATTTCTGAGTAGTCAAAAGACCACAAACTCTCTCTTTCAATTGTCTCTTCCCTTACAAAAGGTCCTTAGAGAACAATGAGTAGGAATGAAGCTCTTGTGTGTAAAGAGAAAAGAAAATGAAACCAGAGAATTCTTTAAAACACTTCAGAAAATGAGAGAGAATTTCAGCACAAAAACAAGAAACCAAGCTCTTTTGAATGCCTTAAACTTTTGAATTTTTCTTATAATAATTAGGTGAATCAATCTCTCCCCAAACACCCCTATTTATAGGAGAGGGATAGGGTTAGAAGATAAAACATTTTTAAGGCTAATCAGAATGTATTAAACCCAAAGCAAGTCATTTAAACTCACTTAAGTGAGAAAAAGACAAAAATAAATAGCTCAAAAAAAAAATGCCCGTTACTGTTCAAACGGCTCTGTCGGTCGACCGGTCGGTCGACCGCAAGTTCAAAAAATATGACCGTTGCAGGCCAGCGGTCGACCGCCCGGTCGACCCATTTTAACCGAGAGCAGAGTGACTTACAGTCGGTCGACTGCAGGGTCGACCAGCA
The DNA here is from genome assembly GCA_038442645.1 of Agave tequilana. NCBI lineage: Eukaryota > Viridiplantae > Streptophyta > Magnoliopsida > Asparagales > Asparagaceae > Agave > Agave tequilana. Next base: position 89,516 of record JAVJIF010011931.1, on the reverse strand, counting down.
GACATGCACACGGATACGTGCACCTGCCAGTTCCTCGGTCGACTGCACGGTCGACCGGTCAAACCTGACATAGAATCAGTCGACCGGTCGGTCGACCGGAACAGGTTAAAAATCAGGTTTTTGAAAGAATATAAAGGAGATTTTGTTTTTGACAAAAATACTTTTGAACATAGATTAGTATAAAACATAAAATATAAATGTAGACAAAATCTTGTATACAAAATGTTTTTGTATAAAATATTAGAAAACGTTTTGGAATAAACTTGTGCGCAAAAACGTGTGTGATAGAGCTTCAAATCTATCCACTATTCTTTAACAAACTATAAAACTAAAAATACAATGATTAAATACTTTTTGAGCAATCTTCAAGTCTTTGAGCCTTCCAATGCCTTGCTAGTGCCTTCTCTTCTATGATCCTTCCTTGATTGTGCAATTTGCCTTCCTTGCTATGTGAAACTTAGAAGTTCTTGCAAAAGATAAGCCAATGGTCTCCAAACATGGTACAAAACCTGAAACTTATCTTGAACAAATTCATTAGTACCAAATAGCTCTTATTTGGTTTGTCATCATCAAAACACAAAACAAGAGAGTGTAACCTCTTGGGCCAACAATCTCCCCTTTTTGATGATGACAAAACAAATAGGCTATAGACAAAAATATGGGGAAGGAGAAGACTCCCCCTCAAATTATGCTATATGAAAAACACAAGAATTTATTAAAAACATACTCTTGATGCCAATTGAAACCAAATTGAAACAATACCAATAAAACACAAAATACAAGAGTTCTCAATTCATAAACACAAGACTCATAACAAAAACTCATAAAACTCATAAAACCAAAACATATAAATTCATATGGAACCAAGACCAAATGAACTTATTTTTGTCCCATGTAAACTTATTCTCCCCCTTTTTGTCATACATCAAAAAGGGTTATGAAAAACATGTCTATTCAATAACACAAACATTAAGTTCTCCACAAATAAACGAGAATCTAGCAAAATCAAGTGGTTTAGTGAAAATATCGGCTAGTTGTAAATCCGTAGAAACATAATCAATAACTATATCTCCTTTCTCAAAATGATCTCTAAGAAAGTGATATCTAATCTCAATGTGCTTGGTCTTACTATGTTGATTTGCATTCTTAGTCATGTGTATAGTACTAGTATTATCACAAAATATTTTTATATGATCAAAATGCAAATCAAAATCAAGGAGAGTATGTTTCATCCAAAGGACTTGTGCACAACAAGCCCCCGCGGCAACATACTCCGCCTCGGCGGTTGAGAGTGCTACGGAATTTTGTTTCCTAGAGGACCATGAAACAAGACAATTACCAAGAAATTGACATGTCCCACTAGTACTCTTTCTATCTACTCTACAACCCGCATAGTCGGCATCCGAATAACTCGTCATTGAGAAATCTCCGTTTTCGGATACCATAGACCCATCCCAATAGTGCCCTTAATATAACGAATAATGCGTTTTACCGCAATAAGATGGGACTCTTTAGGACACGATTGAAATCTAGCACAAAGACACACACTAAACATGATATCCGGCCTACTTGCCGTTAATATAAAAGACTTCTTATCATGCTTCTATATAATTTAATATCAACATTTTTACCTTGGTCATCTTTATCAAGCTTGGTTGTAGTTGCCATGGGAGTGTTGCAAGTCTTTGAGCCTTCAAGTCCAAACTTCTTTACAAGTTCCTTTACGTACTTGGCTTGACTTATGAACGTCCCGTTTTGCAATTGCTTGATTTGGAGTCCAAGGAAGAAATTGAGCTCACCCATTGAAGACATTTCAAACTCAAGTTGCATTACCTTTTCAAAATCCTTGCACAAAAGCTCATTAGTAGAACCAAAAATTATATCATCAACATAAATTTGCACAATTAATATATCATTATCAACATGCTTAGTGAATAGAGTGGTGTCTACTTTGCCTTTAATAAAATCATTTGAAATAAGAAAACTAGAAAGCCTTTCATACCAAGCTCTAGGAGCTTGTTTCAATCCATATAAAGCTTTATCAAGTTTAAAAACAAAATCGGGATGAACATGATCAACAAAACCGGGAGGTTGAGAAACATAAACTTCTTCATTAATAAAACCATTCAAAAATGCACTTTTCACATCCATTTGAAAAAGTTTAAAATTTTTGAAAGATGCAAAAGCTAGTGTCATCCGTATGGCTTCAAGCCGTGCTACGGGTGCAAAGGTCTCCTCAAAGTCAATTCCTTCAACTTGAGTGTAACCTTGGGCCACTAACCTAGCTTTATTCCTAATGACATTTTCGGACTCATCCATCTTGTTTCTAAAGATCCACTTAGTACCAATTATTGGTCTATCGTGGGGTTTAGGAACAAGGTGCCAAACTTGGTTGCGCTCAAATTGATTGAGTTCCTCTTGCATGGCAAGCAACCAATATGGGTCCGTCTCGGCTTCGAGAATGCCTTTGGGTTCAAAATGAGAAATGAAAGAAAAGTTACCACATAGGTCATGGAGTTTGGAGCGCGTTGTGACTCCTTTAGATGCATCACCCAAGATGAGCTCCTTAGGATGATTTGTAGCTCTCCAAGCTTTAGGAAGCGGTTGAGAGCTTTCCTCTTTATCCTCTTGAACATCACCAATAGATTCTTGCTTTTCTTCTTGAGCGGGTGAGTCCTTCAAGGATAGTCTCTCCATGTCTTCACCTAATGGTTCAATCTCTACAACATTCTCAACAACCACATTAGATTCTTCAATTTAACATGCATGGATTCTTCAATGGTACGAGAAGATCTAATGAATACTCTATAAGCTTTACTAGTTGTAGAATATCCAACAAAAATTGCTTCATAAGCCTTAGCATCAAATTTACCCAAATTCTCTTTAGTATTTAAAACAAAACACTTGCATCCAAAAACTTTGAAATAAGCAACATTAAGTTTTTAGAGTGATACATTTCAAAAGATGTTTTGGAAGAATTTTTACACAAATAAATACGGTTAGATATATAGCATGCGGTGTTTACGGCCTCGGCCCATAAATATTGAGGGAGGTCGTATTCACTTATCATTATCCTAGCCATCTCTTGAAGTGTTCTATTTTTCCTTTCTACAATTCCATTTTATTGTGGAGTTCTAGGACAAGACATTTCATGCTTAATTCCCTTTTCATCACAATAAGTCATGAAGAGTTGGTTTACAAACTCACCACCTCTATCACTCCTTATTTTCAAAATCGGAAAACCTTTTTCTTTTTCAACCCTTTTTCGAAAAATCTTAAAATGAGAAAAGGTTTGATCTTTGTGTTCCAAAAGAAAACCCAAGTGAAACGGGAAAAATCATCAACCAAAACATATGCATATCTACTACCATTTAAACTCTTAGTTTTAGTAGGTCCAAAAAGATCCATATGAATTAATTCTAAAGGCCTAGTTGACATGATATCCTTGATTGGTTTGAAGGAAGACTTGGTTTGTTTCCCAAGTTGGCACGCACCACAAATGCGGTCTTTCTCAAACTTCAAGTAAGGAATACCCTTCACCAATTCCTTTGAATTAATCCTAGAAAGATGTTCAAAAGAAGCATGTCCTAATCTTCTATGCCAAAGCCAAGAATTTTCATCAAAAACATTCAAGCATTTAGTAGAACACTCAATATTAAGCATGTCAATGATATAAATATTATCATCACGAAAACCGGTGAGAATACAATCATTTGTTTTAATATAAAAAATCTTGCAAGAACAATCATCAAAAACAACTTTAAGTCCACGATCACAAAATTGACTAATGCTAAGCAAATTATGTTTCAAACCTTCAACTAAAACAACATTCTCAATAATAGGAGATGCACCAATTTGAATGTTACCTATACTGATGATAGTCCCTTTGGAGTCATCCCCGAAGGTGACGGAGCCACCTTCCATGTACCTTGATAGGGTTGTAAAGTTGTTGATATCCCACGTCATGTGTCTTGAACAACCACTATAAAGGTACCACCGCTCCCTACGTCTTGGAGCCTTGGTGTGTACCTACATCAAACAATTTAGGACTTGATTTTGGTACCCACATTTTCTTGGGTCCTTGAGGGTTAGAGCCATGAACCCAAACAAGATTATTGGATCTATTTAATTGATCATAACAAAACTTAGCTAAATGTCCATTTTTACCACAATATGTGCATCATATACTCTACCATATTTAAAAGCATAGTGAGTGTGTGATTTGTGAGCAGGAGAGTTGTGAGCATGAAAAGATTTAGCATGAGAAGTGTTATGTGTAGTGTGAGCATGAGGGGTGTGCTTTTTAGAAAATTTTTCTTCAAGTTTCTTAGTGTTAAAAGCACAATCTTTCAAAACTTTTTCAAAATCAACCATTTTAGTTTTTAAAGAGAAAATTTCTTTTTCATCAACAATAGGAGATTTTCCCTTACAAGAAACCTTGTAGGCATTAAACTCATTTTGAATAGAAATGAGATTAGAAGAAATGTCATCCTTTTCTTTAGAAACCATAGCAAGTTGATTTTTGAGAAAAGCAACTTCTTTTTGCAATTTAAAACATTCAATTTTCTTGTTATCATAAGTTTCAGAAAGTTCAACAAAAGCATGTACAAGAACTTCCTTACTTAATTCATCATCTTCATCATCAAGGGGTTGAGGGGTTACCTTAGGTGTGTTTGCCATGAAACACATATTTGCTACATCCGCCTCTTCCTCGGACTCGCTTTCCGAATCTCAAGTTGCCTTATACGCTTTCTTTTCTTCCGATTTCTTTGGCTTGAAGGAGGAGGTCATCTTCTTCTTGAACTCCGGGCAATCCGCCATGATGTGTCCGGGCTTTCGGCAATTGTAGCATATAATTTTCCTCTCCTCTTTGCCTTCAAATTTTCTCCGGAAGTTGAGCTTGTTCCTCCGGTACATCCTTTTGACATTTCGCACAAGGAGGGAGAGCTCCTCATCTTCTTCTTCATCTTCTTCATCGTCTTCAAGAGTGGATGAAGACTTGAAAGCTATGGACTTCTTCTTTGTTGGAGCGGCCTCTTCTCTTGCTTTCTTCTCCATCTCATGGGTCTTTAGGTTCCCAATGAGACTAATGATGTCCATCTCATCTTTGTCGTTCAATTCCTTCAAGGTGGTGGCCTTTATCTCCCAAGATGGAGGAAGAGCCCGAATCACTTTGCGCACCTTTTGATCGTTGGAGATGACGTCACCTAAGGAAGAAAGACCATTGGTGATTTTAGTGAATCTAGTAATCATACAATCAATAGATTCATCATCAAGCATTTTAAATGATTCATATTGAGACCTCAAGAGATCTATCTTAGCTCTCTTGACTTGTGAAGTCCCTTCATGTGTGACCAAAAAGTGTTGCCAAATCTCATAGGCGGATTGGCAATGAATTACCCGTGTAAGGTCATCCTCATTCAAGGCGGTTAAAAGGGAGTTTTGGGCCTTAGAGTTAGCCTCATATTCTCTAAAGTTGAAGTCGGTCCATGTGCTCTCATCACTATCGGGTGCTACATAGGGTTTGGTTAAGGACTTAGCCACTAAACTACCTAATGATTGCAAAAAGATAGTCATCCTAACCTTCCAAACAGGGAAGTTGAGTCCATCAAATTTAGGTGAGGATTTAATGTTATCGGCCATGTTTACTAGTGATGAATGAATGAAATGAGAAATGTTGATTAGCAAATTTTAAGAATCTCTCTATGGATGTTAAGCCAAAACCTAGAGTCCAAGCTCTGATACCAATTGAAAATCACCTAGAGGGGGGGTGAATAGGTGATGATGCTAATCAAAGAGCAATTTTAAAAATTATGATGCAAATGTAATGCAACAATCTCCCAAAACAAGACTAAGAGCCGAATTCCCTATTAAGGGCTCTGAACTCCTTCCTCCGGCTTCCTCATAAAATGAGTTAGAGGTGCGCAATGCAACCTTATTGTATGGGATAATGATTGACAATATGAATGAAAAAGAATATGGCAATGACAATCTCAAGCAATAAGTAATGACAAGGAAAAGTAAACCAATCGCAAACACAAAGATATGTTATCGAGGTTCGAGCACCCAGCTCTACTCCCCGCCTTCCCCAGAAGGATTCTAGCTACTTCCACTATCACAAAGATCACAAATACAATGGAGTACCCAACTCCACAATCTCAAGTACAAGGAATTTCTGAGTAGTCAAAAGACCACAAACTCTCTCTTTCAATTGTCTCTTCCCTTACAAAAGGTCCTTAGAGAACAATGAGTAGGAATGAAGCTCTTGTGTGTAAAGAGAAAAGAAAATGAAATCAGAGAATTCTTTAAAAACACTTCAGAAAATGAGAGAGAATTTCAGCACAAAAACCAAGAAACCAAGCTCTTTTGAATGCCTTAAACTTTTGAATTTTCTTGTAATAATTAGGTGAATCAATCTCTCCCCAAACACCCCTATTTATAGGAGAGGGCTAGGGTTAGAAGATAAAACATTTTTAAGGCTAATCAGAATGTATTAAACCCAAAGCAAGTCATTTAAACTCACTTAAGTGAGAAAAAGACAAAAATAAACAGCTCAAAAAAAAATGCCCGTTACTGTTCAAACGGCTCTGTCGGTCGACCGGTCGGTCGACCGCAAGTTCAAAAAATATGACCGTTGCAGGCCAGCGGTCGACCGCCCAGTCGACCCATTTTAACCGAGAGCAGAGTGACTTACAGTCGGTCGACTGCACGGTCGACCGGCAGACATGCACACGGATACGTGCACCTGCCAGTTCCTCGGTCGACTGCACGGTCGACCGGTCAAACCTGACATAGAATCAGTCGACCGGTCGGTCGACCGGAACAGGTTAAAAATCAGGTTTTTGAAAGAATATAAAGGAGATTTTGTTTTTGACAAAAATACTTTTGAACATAGATTAGTATAAAACATAAAAATATAAATGTAGACAAAATCTTGTATACAAATGTTTTTGTATAAAATATTAGAAAACGTTTTGGAATAAACTTGTGCGCAAAAACGTGTGTGATAGAGCTTCAAACCTATCCACTATTCTTTAACAAACTATAAAACTAAAAATACAATGATTAAATACTTTTTGAGCAATCTTCAAGTCTTTGAGCCATCCAATGCCTTGCTAGTGCCTTCTCTTCTATGATCCTTCCTTGATTGTGCAATTTGCCTTCCTTACTATGTGAAACTTAGAAGTTCTTGCAAAAGCTAAGCCAATGGTCTCCAAATATGGTACAAAACCTGAAACTTATCTTGAACAAATTCATTAGTACCAAATAGCTCTTATTTGGTTTGTCATCATCAAAACACAAAACAAGAGAGTGTAACCTCTTAGGCCAACAAAAACAGATTTCAAAAACTCAACTCCATTTGTGAATTAAAAATCGTAGAGCCGAATTATCGGTATCGGTCGATGCCGACTTCAGAGATTTTTCAAAATAATCCAGAAAATTTCAGAAATTTCTGAAAAATCTAAAATATTGAAAAATAATATCTGAAACTGAAATCGCCTCACTCTGACAACCAGAAAGGTCAAATCAACTTTATACACCGTATCGAATGCCGATATTGTGATACGTACACCTAGAATCGGGGATTAAATTCCTTCCCGCCTTACAAAAAATTTCGTCCTCGAAATTTCGGTTCAGGTGGGAGAACAATATTTACAATCCTGAAGTCTGAATGTTATGAGCGCACGGCGCTTCCACTGCGCCACTATGATATTGATAGTGAAAATGGGATGGAGAATTGGTGTCGTGAGTCAAAGATAGAGGATTAGAATCAATAGGATGAAGAGAGAGTAAGAAGAAAATTAGAATATTCTGAGTAATAACTGAAATTAAGGAATAGAAAAGAGTCAAAAAATGAATTTTCAATGAAATGATATTCTTGTACTCGAAGCTGGAATCCCTAAATTCAGATACAGATGAATTTTAATCTGAATCTGATTGTATTGTTGATATGAGCCCGAGCATTGATATAGGTGGTACACACATCAGGTGTGAACCTAAGCTCATACAGTGTATCAAATCGTCCGCAGGACTTTACTTTTGAATTTGATTTTTATACTTTGTGACAACAGATCGGCCCAAGTCATTTAGATAGTTGACTGGTTGTGCACAATTTTGAAAAAAGACGGAGATTTGAACTTTATCTTTTGGGTTGAACTTGTTTTCACTTGATCTTATCTTCTCTTACCTATAAATATTAGTTTGCCCTATTTTTTTACTTACTTTGACATTTCAAGAATTCATTCAAAAAGATTTTGAGCAAATACTTTTTAAGCACTTATTTCCTATTCTTTTCAAAATTCAAAAGAGTGTTTTTCTTGTACTTATAAGTTCATGTGATTGAAAATTGATGTATATTTTTTATACTTCTTTCTCAATCATCTCCAAAATTCTTTAGATCCAAACTTGCATCTTTATACTCATTCATCTATATTTAAAGTGTCAAATTAGATTTTGTTCTTATTTCTTTTCATTACAGACTCAGAGTTGCAATCTTTATTTTGTTCTTATACTATATTGATTAGGGGTGAGCAGAGTTCGGTTATAACCGAAATAACCGACCAAAAACTGAAACCCGAACCCGAACCCGAACCGAACCGCTCTAGTTCGGCTCGGTTTCGGTTTTGTGTTTCAAAAACTGAACTCGACCGAACCGAACCGAATCTCCCACTCTATATATCACCCACACAAATTCAATTTAGTGAATCATATAGTTCATAACAAAAACTAGTGAAAACTTTTCTCATTACTTCTAGCAATACCATCTTTTTTATGTTGAATATGTGAAAGTTATGTTAAGCACACCATCACAATTAAGAATAATATTTATATTAACATAAATCTTTTTTTTCATTCTTGCCATTAAAAGTTAGTAATAATTATGTGAGTTTTGACATAAGAGCCCAAATATAATGTAAAAGTTTTAGAATATGAAATTTTTAATTCACATTAAGGTTAGGATCTTTTTCTTATTTCTAATCTGGGTATTGAATATTTGAGATTAGAATATTAAAGGATAATAATATAATGGTGATTAAAAAAATGTAAGAAATGATGAAAAAATATTGGCCTAACCGAAAAAATCGAAAAACCGAACCAAACTAAGTCAGTTCGGTTCGGTTGCTAAGTCTAATCGGTTTGGTTCGGTTTTGCAAAAATTAGCAAAAACCGAACCGAACCGACTGATGCTCACCCCTAATATAGATTCTTATTTTATTAGTGAACAAATCCATATTGAAAAATCTTATTGTAAGAAAATTTAACCACTTAGAAGATCTTGGTCAATATTGAAAAGAAAGTTCAGGATGCAGGCAGTTGTTCAGGAAAATTCAACCACTCGCCAAAATTCAACCATTTGTTCTTGCACCAATCCATATTGAAAATCTTGTTGCAACAAATCCATACTTGGGAAATCTTCTTCTTGTTTCTCCCAAATTTGTTGTAGTGGTCAAATCTTGGTCACTCTTAGTAAGGTCCAAGAAAACGCAGCCGCACCGAAAATGGAAAGAGGGGAGCGCTCTGATGAGGAGGCCGAGAACAGCAGGGGTGCCCGGCAGCAACCCGACAAAGTCATTGGGTGCATCAACGTGATTCCTAAGCTTTTCGGGCCCCAACGGGCTGCTTTGAAATCCCAGTCAAAGCCCAAATTTTATTTCGCGCTCTGCACCAGACACCGCTTAAGTAGATAAATGTTCCACAGGAATATCTGAACTTCGACTGCGCAATAAATAGAGGCCAGCCTAAGAGGATTAGAGCTTCCCTGGTGGCCTAAAAAATTTTTTCTGAAAACTTTTGAGATTTCTGAAACAATGGGCGTCATTGTTCTGTTGTTCCTCTGCATTTGCTCCTTGTCCTTGGGTTCTCTTGCTGTTCCTGTTCACGATCTCGATGGTATTTTCTTCTGATCGCATTTCTATTTTTAGTTAATTTTAATGCCTTGCATGTTTTTTTTTTTGAGCATTTTTTTTGGGCGGTTGAGAACACTTGAGGGTTTTGGGTTTAAGATCTGATAGTTGTTGTTGTTTAAAGGGAAAAGATGTAATTAATGCAACATTCCCTTTGGTCAAAAAGCGATTTTTTTAAGATCAGTGTTTGCTAAACTTCCAGCTCTATTGATAATTTTTTTTTTCTGACCGATGATAAATTATTTTAGGTCTGGACTCTAGATGAGTAGGTTCAAGGGACAAAGTGAGCATTTTGAAGTGAAGGGTTCCCCCTTTTGGGTCATTTCTTTATTCTAGCTTCTTATTTTAACTGTACATGATCAGTGAAAGCTTAGTAAATCTGAGGTTTAGAGAGCTGTTGATTTATCTTGTCTTGTTAGTGATTTTACTACATAAAGTAAGTTGTTTTTCTGATTTGCAGCTCTGTTTTACATAATTTTTCTTTAAAAAGATAACAGTATTCCATCTAGTTTCAAATGGTTTTTTTGTATGATTGTATCTCACTATTGATTGTAGTAGAAGCTAATCAACTATTTTTTATATTTTACTTGCTTTTTTAATTTTTTGTTGATTAATATGGCTTGGGGTTCTTTCCCTGTTTCTTTCTATAAATAAATGTTGCTTCCCACAATATTCCAAAAAAGTGAAAAGTATCGAGACAAAAAAACAAATCAACTGTCATTTTTTGCTGTTTTGATCATTATTTTTTATATTTTTTTGTGCTCACTTAGTCCATCTCCAATCCCCGTCTATATCTCTATATTTAGAGGGGGATACACTCCAATGGCCCTCTATATCCCCTCTAAATATAGAGGAAGCCCTTCTCTCTTTCTTTAAATTTAGAGGGATGAGGAAGAAATATATGACTCCTTTTATATCACTATTCACAATTTAAAACTCAATTTTGCCCTTAAAATCTCATTTAATTTTTTAAGAATACCAAATGTATTCTTTAATATAGTTAAACTAATTATTTAAAATTAATATAACTTTAAATTTACTTTTCTATTTTACATAAAAGTTATACCGTTGGAAATGTCTCGTTGATATCTTCATAATGATTCTAATATTGAATATATTTAATATTAATTTTAAATTTCTCATTATCAAACATTGAAAATACAACGAAATTGAAATACACTGAACTTGAAAACAAATTATACTTTCATTGTCGTGTCTCTGCCATAAGTGTTCAATTAGCGCATTCCGAAATTTAAACTGAGCCTCTCGATCTTGAATCATCTAATGTCGAGCAAAGAACCGTCTAAATCATTTCCGTATAGGTGGCTACGAAAATGACCTACTGGATTTTTAGTTTATTGTTATCATATTTTTGTCATATAATGTAATTTTTGTATTTCTACTTGTAGTTCCTTTGGGGCGGGTTAAATAGATCCTCATGTATTTCCTTACTAAAATTTAATATTATTATATTATATTAAAAATAAACTAATTTAAATTTAACTATAAAAACATTCAATAGTAGTCTCTAAAAGGTCTCGGCGAGACGGTTCTAACAGTATAATTTTTTTAAATAATAATTTACTCTTAAATAATTTATTAACATCTAAACTAATATTTAAAAAATAATTTGGTTAAAATAGAGGGTTGCATTGGAGCAGCCCTCTAAAGGGAATATTCTGATATATTCTCAAGCAACCCTCTAAAAATAGAGGGTTGCATTGGAGATGCCCTTGAACCCCCTTAAATGAGCAGGAAAAAAGAAAAGAGCCACAAAAAAAAAAAAAAAAAAGAAAGAAAAAAAAAAAAAAAAAAAGAGGACCCTAGTTACTGATAATATGAGGCCTATGCATTGATCTTTAATTTTTATCATAAACAACATGCTTGTAATTGTTTGATATTTTGGTCTCCTTCACATTCCTCTATGAAGTTGACTATATTTCCTTGAATTGATCTCTGTTTCTTTCTTTCTTTCTTTTTCTTTTTCTTTTTTGATAACATAAATTGATCTCTGTTTCATTATGAACATTTTTTTATTCAGCACTCCTCCCCAATGGGAACTTTGAGATCAGCCCACATCCATCCAAGCTCAACAAAACAGTCATCAGGGGCATGCACTCGCTCCCCTATTGGACCATTCACGGCCTCATCGAGTACATCTCTGGCGGGCCTCAGCCGGGCGGCATGTTCTTCGCGGTCCCCCACGGCGTCCACGCCGTTCGATTGGGCAATGAGGCCACAATCTCTCAAAACATATCCAACCTCAAGGTTGGCTCTCTCTACTCACTCACATTCAGTGCCTCTAGGACTTGTGCACAGGATGAGGTCTTGAGGGTGTCGGTGCCGCCTCTCACCGGCGACCTCCCCCTTCAGACACTGTACAGTAGCTTCGGGGCGGATACATATGCTTGGGGATTCTATGCTCCTAAATCCACAGTGGAGGTCGTCTTTCATAACACTGGAGTACAAGAGGATCCTGCTTGTGGGCCTCTTTTGGATGCAGTGGCCATCAAGGAGCTCAGGCCTCCAATGCCTACAAGAGGTAAATAAATTCTATACCATATTAAGCTTATGTTCACTTTTGATTGTAATTGATGGCTAAGTTTTATGATCTTCATATACTTAGGCCTTTGCTTGAGGTGGTGATGTGATCTTGTCTGATATATATTTGTATATTAAACAATGGAAAGGGATTTTGCATGTATATTCTTTTTATGCACAAAATTTCTTTGCAAGTAAAAATCCTCCTAATATGTGCAGAACGAATAATTTGTTAGCCACCGAGACACTTCATCTTCGGTTACGGAGAAAAAGTTTTATTGTACATACACGTTCTACTAAATGTTCCACTTTTCATGTGTGTGTTCATTCATGATAATATTTAAGGAAATTTTATCATCTTCCAAAGATTCCCAGCTTACTTTTGAAACTTAAGTTATCCTCGTATTTTACCTTTCTTTTTGTCTTCAACTTTGTGATGATACTCGTATCACTTTTCTCATCACTTCTTCATTTCTTGGTTGTTCATATATTGTTTTTATATTACAACAAATTTAGGTTTTTTATTTGAGGTGTTTGAGATTGGAATGAATCATAAGGTTCCATGAAGTTAGAGTTCTTATTAAGGTTCTGTTTGTATTTTGTTTGTTACATGGCTGGGCTATGTTAATCTCACGTTAAGGTGGCCCACTTAACCTTGGTTAATTAATTGGATTCCTAATTAAGGTTAACTGATATTAAAGATGCCCATATTAAGTCACATTTATATAGTTTATATAATCTCTTGAGATATAAGGGTACCATGATGGATGGTTTTATTTCAAGGGTTTATTTGCAAATGTGTGACCCACTTTTCTCCTCCTGCAAAGAAATACAAAACCTCTCCCTCATTTTTTGAGTACCCATCAGTAAAAGAAATTCTGAGAGTTTTGTGCAAGGAAAAGGAGACAGAGAAAAGCAGGTTATTTGCATTAGGGTTTGCAGGATCAAAGGAAGGAATCGAGGTCTTCTTCAACCTTCATCTAATCTTCACCAATGGCTTCAGGTATGGTGAATTAAATGTATTGTTTAATTGTGTATATTTAATTCCTTGAGATGTTTTGATTCTAGATCCATGCTTATATTATCCGCATAAAGTATTTTAATTCTTACATTTGGTATCAGAGCCTGTGTTTTAGAATCAATACATCTTGATTAAGGATTATGGGAAATTAGGGTTTTTGATAATAGTTCAAAAATCAATTTTTGATCATTTTAATTGTAGAATTTGTAGAGGATTTAATAGCCCTAATATTATGTTAATATTCCTCTAATTATGCAATTAATAGGGATCAAAATTCAGGATTAAGAAACCCTAATTTTTCCTAATTTTGGATTAAGTCGTCGGAACAGGAACTGCCATTTGATAACTGTTTCGTCGACTAGTCATATGTTATAGTCGACTAAGTCTTTTTCCCGAAAGTTGAGAACTCTCTGTTTCTAACAGGAGTCGACTTGTATTTTTGATTAGTCGACTAGTAAAGTGTATAGTCGACTAACCATTTTGCCAAGTCGACTAACATTTAACCGAGAGTTTGCCTTCCAACAGGAGTCGACTAATAATATGTGAAGTCGACTGATAAAATTTGTAGTCGACTAATTATATGGGTATAGTCGACTAACTTTTCCTTGCCCTAGTCGACTAGACCTAAATGTATAGTCGACTTGACTTGACCCAAGTCGACTAGTCTTTCCTTGTAGTCGACTAATGGTTGTTTATAATCAATCATTAAAGTATGTTACACATTAAAGTTGTTGTGTTAATATTGATTGATGTTGGTCAAGTAATGTATTGAAGTATTATGGCATTACTCAAATAAAAGGATTAGAGAATATTATTGGTTAGTTTGTATTCATATGGCTTATTGATTTAGTAGTTGCCAAAGTGACCTATGTTAGTAAACCTTATGAATATACAACTACATAAAAGACTTGTCAATGAGGATGACATAAAAGACAATAATATTCTCGATGGCGGTTCTAGTTAGGAGATTGGGACTGGCCCAAAGGAAAGTCTCTTTCAAATAATTATGAACCGGAGTAGGATAGTGTAATTTATGTAACTTAGTGGTGTAGAATTGGATACCCAAAGGTAACATGACTTACTATCTAAGTAACATAAATTATATTAGACCTACATAGGTGATAAAAGGTCTCACCTAAAGAGTGAACACTAGATATGCTTAGATTTCGCCCAAAGGAGAAATCAAAGTGATATCAATAGTTCATTTTCATTAAATTTAAAGTTTTTTTTTGTATTGATTCGAGGCATTAATGTGAGCTACGTCCTATTTTGTTTCAGTGAACGTCCCCACTTCCCTTCACACTCATGCAACTAGCATTCCAGCCCTGGATGGTACAAACTTCTCAGAGTGGTTTGAACATGTCCAATTTACACTGGGTGTTCTGGACCTAGACATGGCTCTTTTAGTAGAGAAACATGATGAAGTGACTGCTGAAAGCACAGCAGACCAGGTTAGCCATGCCAAAGCTTGGGAAAGGTCGAATAGACTCAGTCTCATGTTCATCAAGATGACCATTGCCAATAACATCAAGACTTCACTCCCACATACTACTAGTGCATCTGAACTATTAACTGCTGTTAAAGACCGATTTAAGTCTGCAGATAAGTCATTAGCTGGCACCCTTATGGCTGAACTGACTACCATGAAATATGATGGTAGTAGAGGAGTTCAACAACACATCCTTAACATGACTGATAAGGCTGCCAAGTTAGGTACACTGGGAATGAAAGTGGATGAATCCTTCTTGGTACAGTTCATCCTCAACTCACTTCCTTCTCAGTTCGGGCCATTCAAGATTCATTACAATACACATAAGGATAAGTGGAATCTGAATGAGCTGACTGGTATGTGTGTACAAGAGGAAGTGAGGCTGAGACAAGAAGGACATCACTCAGTATTGGCAGTATCTCAAGGAGCTATCCATAAGAAAGGTAAATATGAAAGAGGTAAGAGATTTTCACCAAAGAAATGGAATGAACCTGGGGAAAGTAGCCAGGGTCATGGAAAGCCTTTCACTGTCAAATGCTACTTTTGTGGCAGAAAAGGACATGTGAAGAAGGATTGCAACAAGAGGAAAGCTTGGTTCGAAAAGAAAGGTATGAATCTTTCTTTTATATGTTATGAATCAAATCTTGCTGAAGTTCCTTCTAATACTTGGTGGATTGACTCTGGAGCCACAACTCACATAACTAATTCAATGCAGGGATTCCTTACAACCCGGAAATCGAAGGAAAGTGAGAGATTCGTCTTTATGGGGAACCGTCTCAAAGTGGAGGTCGAATATGTTGGTACTTATCGACTACTCTTGGAGACGGGTCATCAGATAGATCTTGAAGATACTTTTTATGTACCTTCGATTTCTAGAAACTTAATGTCATTATCCAAATTAGATGTTGTTGGATATTCTGTTTTATTCAGTTGTGGAAAACTCAGTTTAATGTATAATTCAATGTCGGTTGGACACGGAATTTTATGTGATGGTTTATATAAAATTTCATTGAATGATGAGTTTACACAATCTCTTTTATCTCTGCATTCGAATGTTGGTATTAAACGTGGGTTAATTAATGAAAATTCCTCTATCTTGTGGCATAAACGACTGGAGCATATCTCCAGGGATAGAATTATAAGATTAGTGAAGAATGGGATTTTGAATAACCTAGACTTCACTGATTTTGGTGTGTGTGGATTGCATAAAAGGAAAACAAACCAAACACACCAAGAAAGGTGCCACAAGAAGTAAAGAGCTTCTTGAAATAATTCATACAGATATTTGCGGACCACTCTCCATTCCATGTTTTACGGGAGAGAGATACTTCATTACCTTTATAGATGATCTGTCACGTTATGGTTATGTGTATCTAATTCATGAAAAGTCTCAGGCTGTTGACATCCTTGAGGTGTTCATTACAGAAGTCGAGAGACAATTAGATAGAAAAGTTAAAATCATAAGATCAGATCGAGGTGGTGAATTTTATGGTAGATATGATGAGTCAGGACAACATCCTGGCCCATTTGCCAAATTTCTAGAAAAGCATGGTATTTGTGCTCAATACACAATGCCAGGTACGCCTCAGCAGAATGGTGTTGCTGAAAGGCGAAACCGAACACTTATGGATATGGTTAGGAGCATGATGAGCTTCTCTAATGTACCTAATTCATTGTGGAATGAAGCCTTAAAGACTGCTATGTATATCTTGAACAGGGTTCCTAGTAAGGCAGTCCCAACAACTCCTTTCGAGTTGTGGACTGGTAGGAAACCCAGTTTAAGACATTTACATGTTTGGGGTTGTCCAGCAGAGGCTAGAATATATAATCCACAAGAAAAGAAATTAGACTCAAGAACAATATCTGGGTATTTCATTGGTTATCCAGAAAAGTCTAAGGGGTACAAAATTTA
The DNA here is from genome assembly GCA_038442645.1 of Agave tequilana. Taxonomy (NCBI): domain Eukaryota; kingdom Viridiplantae; phylum Streptophyta; class Magnoliopsida; order Asparagales; family Asparagaceae; genus Agave; species Agave tequilana. The sequence continues at coordinate 72,648 of JAVJIF010011931.1, read as the reverse complement.
TTGTCCTAACCATAGTATAAGAATTGTTGAAACTGATAATGCCAGATTCCTTGAGAATGGCGAAATTAGTGGGAGTGATGAACCAAGAAAGATAGATCTTGAGGTGGTAAGGGTAAATATCCCAATACCCTTTCCTTCAAGTGAAATTGTTGTCCCTCAGCTTGATCATCAAGTTGAGATACCAGAACAACATAATGATATTGGTTCACCACTCCATGAGGATATCGCCATTGAAAATGTTGTAGAACCACCACAACCGGCAGCTTTGAGAAGATCTCAAAGGGAAAGAAGATCTGCCATTTCAGATGATTATGTGGTGTATCTACAGGAATCTGATTATGATATTGGGATAAATAAAGATCCAGTTTCATTTTCACAAGCCATAGAATGCAATGATTCTAGTAAATGGGTTGATGCTATGAATGAAGAGTTGAAATCTATGGACCATAACAAAGTTTGGGATATGGTCGAATTGCCTGATAACTGTAAGAAAGTCGGGTGTAAATGGGTCTTTAAGATCAAGCGCGACTCTAAAAGTAATATCGAACGATATAAGGCCAGACTTGTGGTTAAAGGTTTCACTCAGAAAGAAGGCATTGACTATAGAGAAACCTTCTCTCCAGTATCAAAGAAGGACTCTCTTAGAATCATTATGGCCCTTGTAGCTCATTATGATTTGGAGTTACATCAAATGGATGTGAAAACAGTTTTTCTGAATGGAGATTTGGATGAGGAATTTACATGGAGCAACCTGAAGGGTTCGCAAAGAAAGGACAAGAACACTTGGCTTGCAAATTAAAGAAATCCATATACGGACTTAAACAAGCTTCCAGGCAATGGTATATAAAGTTTAATGATACCATTACCTCTTTTGGATTTACAGAAAACACTGTTGATCAGTGTATATATCTAAAGATCAGTGGGAGCAAGTTTATTTTTCTGGTTCTGTATGTGGATGATATCTTGTTAGCCAGTAGTGATATTGGTTTGCTGTATGAAACTAAAGGTTATCTTACCAAGAACTTTCAGATGGTTGATATGGGTGAGGCAGCTTATGTCATTGGCATAGAGATCTTCAGGGATAGATCTCGAGGATTGCTAGGACTGTCTCAGAAAGGTTATATCAATCGAGTCTTGAAAAGATTTCATATGGAGTTGTGTTCAGTCAGTCCTGCACCCATTCAGAAGGGTAACACATTAAGTGGGAGCCAGTGTCCCAGAAATGACTTAGAAAAGGGTCAAATGCAGAAAGTTCCATATGCGTCAGCAGTTGGGAGCTTGATGTATGCACACACTTGTACCAGGCCAGATATCAGTTTTGCTGTTGGGATGTTAGGAAGATACCAGAGCAATCCAGGAATGGAGCACTGGAAGTTGGCTAAGAAGGTAATGCGGTATCTTCAAGGGACGAAGGACCATATGCTCACATATAGGAGATCAGAGCAGTTGGAAGTGATAGGCTATTCGGACTCAGATTTTGCTGGTTGCCCAGATAGCAGGAAGTCTACTTCAGGCTTCATATTCATGCTAGCAGGTGGGGCAATCTCGTGGAAGAGTGTAAAGCAGTCTATCACTGCTTCATCCACGATGGAGGCTGAGTTCATAGCTTGTTTTGAAGCCTCGAATCATGCATTATGGTTACGGAATTTTATCTCAGCACTTGGAGTAGTTGACTCTATTGCCAGGCCGCTGAAGATATATTGTGACAATACAGCAGCCGTTTTCTTCTCTAAGAATGGAAAGTACTCTAATGGTTCCAGACACATGGAACTTAAGTACTTGGTGGTTAGAGAAAGAGTTCAGAAACAGAAGGTGTCAATTGAAAATATAAGTACCACTTTAATGGTTGCTGATCCAATGACAAAAGGATTGCCTCCAAGACATTCAAGGAACATGTTGTTAGAATGGGTCTTTTGAGCAATCTGTAAATGTATGTTTTGGTACTTATATAATTGACAATATTGCGCAATAAAAGTTTGTTTCTGTATTTCCTGTTATCCAATTATGTGTGCACATATTATGTATGGATGTTTGTTAAACAGGAAATGTCTTAACAAGACAATTACAGGGGTCATTTTGGTTATGGACTCAATTAGTAAGGGTTATCAATGTTGTGGTACATAGAAGGGAGTATGACATGGAAGTTGTATAACCGCTATGACTCGCATTGGTGGTCCAAGCTAATTGCAGTATTACAGTATTTCATAATTTGGGCTTATCAGTTATTATTTTTAAAATTCGTGATCACGTGTCAAGGTTTTTCAGTATAGAATCCAATGGAGTCAAAATGTTTTGAAAATGAGTCTTTTCTTTTATTTGTTTTCTAAAGTTTTAACCTAATCGGTTAGTGGTCCAAGTGGGAGAATGTTAATCTCACGTTAAGGTGGCCCACTTAACCTTGGTTAATTAATTGGATTCCTAATTAAGGTTAACTGATATTAAATATGCCCATATTAAGTCACATTTATATAGTTTATATAATCTCTTGAGATATAAGGGTACCATGATGGATGGTTTTATTTCAAGGGTTTATTTGCAAATGTGTGACCCACTTTTCTCCTCCTGCAAAGAAATACAAAACCTCTCCCTCATTTTTTGAGTACCCATCAGTAAAAGAAATTCTGAGAGTTTTGTGTAAGGAAAAGGAGACAGAGAAAAACAGGTTATTTGCATTAGGGTTTGCAGGATCAAAGGAAGGAATCGAGGTCTTCTTCAACCTTCATCTAATCTTCACCAATGGCTTCAGGTATGGTGAATTAAATGTATTATTTAATTGTGTATATTTAATTCCTTGAGATGTTTTGATTTTAGATCCATGCTTATATTATCCGCATAAAGTATTTTAATTCTTACAGGCTATTCTTAGATTGCATATACAAAGGAATGAAACTCTTTACTACTAACAAAAGAATTTTTGGTTGAATGCTTTTTGGGCATTCACCAATGGTTATCAAAATTAAATAAGTAAATAAATGAATAACCTAGACTAAGATATTCATGAACAGAACGATAACGGTCAAATTAAGAAATATACATTACTTATGACTTATTTTCTCTAGTGTTCCATTACTTAGATCTCTAATCCTGAATGCCTCTTGTTATATACTCTTCCTGCCCTGCTGCAGATAACCTGGTGAAGAATGGAGGCTTTGAAGAGGGCCCTCATGTCTTCAAGAATTCTACTTCCGGCATCCTCCTCCCTCCAAAACAAGAAGACTCGTCATCTCCGCTCCCTGGTTGGATCATCGAGTCCCTCAAGGCGGTGAGGTTCCTCGACAAGGCTCATTTCTCCATACCATATGGCCTGCACGCAGTTGAGCTCGTTGCTGGGAGGGAGAGTGCGATCGCCCAAGAGATCAGGACGGTCCCTCACGAGTCCTACAACCTCACATTTGTGATCGGAGATGCCAACAACGGTTGCCATGGGGCCATGACGGTTGAAGCCTTTGCGAGCAACGCAACAGCCAAAGTTCCTTTCCATTCGAAAGGGAACGGGATGTTCTTAGCTGCAAGTCTCCCGTTCAAGGCAATGGGAAACAGGACAAGGATCACCTTCTACAGTTCTTATTACCACATGAAGGCTGGTGACACTGGGTCTTTCTGTGGTCCTATCTTGGACCAAGTTAGGGTTTATCCTCTCTCTTACTAGATTGTGTGTGATTGTACTTGATTGAGAGTCAGTTTGGTTGGTTTTATGGTGGAATCACAAACTCAATGTGGTCTCAGTGGCTGGAAATTTTACTTTGATCTCTATTGAAAACAAGTTATCAGCTTTCTCTGGCATGCTGATTATGTTGGATTCTGGCATTTCTACTCTGCTGACATGATGCAAATTTTTATGTGGGATGAGGCTAATTTCTTCTTTAATCTCTTTAAATTTTTTTGGTAGGTATGTTGGGTATTTCAGTGTAGTTCATGAGTTTCTTTTTTTTTTTTTTTTTTTTGCCTGTATGTCAACCACACAGTACATTCATTAAAATTAAAGTTCGGGTGGCCCTATAACAATAATATAATTTTTTTCGCACATAAAATATTTTCTTGAATTCATAAATTTCTCTTTCTTAAAAATATCTTTACACGTAAAAGCATATCAAATTTGTAATATTTAATATACCTAATTAATTAATTAGCAAGTTAATTTAGTCATTAAATATTTTCTTTTCGAAATTCTAACTGAAATGAGATTTTAATTTAGGCTTATTTTATGAAAAATATCTCAAAGTTTCTCATGTTAAGTTTAAAACCCTGTAGTATTTTTCTCATGTTTAATGCCTCGTATTATTTTTTTTCCTAATGTTTAATATCTTAAAATTTTCTGCTACTTTGAAATATCCTAAATTGTTCTTGTTGCTTTTTCTTCCTAAATCACAAATATAACGTTAGATTTAGATGAGGTGGAGGCACTAATGAAAATGTTGAAAGCCCACCTAAAGAGGAGATGATAGTGATGGCAGCGGACAAGGTGGTGATGCATACATTGGGAAGGAGATAGAATGATTGTGGTGCTACAGGAGGGAAATAAAAGGAGGTTTCAATTAGATTCAATTGGGTTTTAAGAACATAAAGACATCGAGATTATTGTGATATAGAAGGAGAGAAGACGGGTATTTGTTATGGAGAAGATCAAGAAAGAGGAGATGATGATATTAATGGAAGTGCCAAACAAAATAAGTCAATTTTTTTTTTTTTTAGATTAAACTTCTTAAAAGAATTTTTTTTTTTGAAGAAATAGATGGGAAAAGGAAAAGGAAAAATACAGAGTAGGATAGTAATGGTGAAGAAGGAAAAAGTAGTGTGCAGAGGAGGGATGATGAGTGATACTTGATGAAAATTAGGGTTTAATAAAAAGAAGATGATGTTAGAGGATAGGGGTGAGCAAACGGCGGTTTTTAGCGCACACAAAAAAAAAAACTCGCACCACACTATCCCTACCACCACCGCACCTAAACAGACCGAATACAATTTTCAGTTAACCGATTACTAGTTTTTCACAACCCGAAATCGCACCGCACAGTGTTAGAAACGAACCAATTGACTTCGGTCAGTTCCGTCGGTTCCATTTTTTTTTTTTTTTTTTGCTTAACCCTGTTAGAGGAAGAAGAAGAGGAGAAAAAGGCTAATGAATTTCAATTGAATGGTAAAAATATCTAGTTATTCTACAAGGCATTAATCTATAAAATAAAAAAAATGTAAGTTATTTGACGCAAAAAAAATAGTACATGGTATTAAATTTAAATATGAAGAAATAAGATATTTTTCATGAAATAAGCCTTTAATTTACTAGGCATCCTTTATTAGAATTCTAATTAATTTTCTAATCTGGTGGTTTCCTTTTCAACCCGATAATCCAATCCAATACAATCCGAGAGGGAAACTTTTCAAATTCGTGCCCAAAAGCTACACTCTAATTATCAGGTCGGATTCGAATCCAGATATTTTATAAATCCGACACAAATCTGCCCTGTTTACAGCCCTAAATTTACCTTCTCTTCCCCATCCCAGCAACAACCGCCCGCCCCCCCCCCCCCCCCCCCCGCGCCCCCCCCCCCCCCCCCCCCCCCCCAAAAAAAAAAAAAAATTCTGAACAACACTGAAAGAATTTCTCAACTCATCAATTAAATCTAATATCATTCATCTTTTGCTCGCTTTTATTGAATAAAATTTTCCTTTATTTATTTGGTGCATGAGAATTTATGCTTGTCTAATTCTATACTGAGAGAACTCGCTCAAAATCTCCTATATTAAATGGAACGCAAGTGTATTATTATTATTCGTTTATTATTCTTCTAATATGTGCTTTGCTCCTGCTGCTCTGTTTTATGATCGATTTTCATGCAGATTTTAATTTTCATTTCCCCCTTGATTGGTTTGTCTCTATTTGTGGCTATGCACCATGCGTTTGATTTTATAGCCAGTCAATGATTTCCCAAGTTATGTTGATAACGAGTTTTGTTTAAAAAGTACTACATAGTAGTAAAAGAAGATAATGAGATGTCTCTATTTGTGGCTATGCACCATGCAGTTGGCTTGTTCCAAATTGTGTCTCAACAATTAATTAATTCTCACTTAACCTCAGAACCAAACTCAGCTCTCCCACAGACGAGACTCCACACTCTCTGCCAGCCTATGTTGCTGGTTATCATCTATAGTGAGTGTTTGTAGCCCATACAATGCAAAGCATGGGCCCTCCCTTGTTTGCTGCTTTGAGTTGTCCATCTCAAAAGAGAAAAAAGAACACCTGATTTGTTTCTTGTCCAGCTAACTGAGTAGGCTCTGCTTTGGGACAGGTCCAAGGTTTGTAATGTCCTGCAAGTTTGTGGCACAAGGTCCCACTTTGCTAGATTTCGCCCGAGGATCTAAGTGCATAGATGAGCATCAGGTCTTCTCCAAAGTCATTAAGTTAGGACAATTACTGTGCATCTCACTTCATTCTCTAGTGATCTCACTGGTTTCCTGATTTTTTTTTTCCCAGTGTGTCAGTTAGGTCATATAGTTCTCAAGTGTTGTCTTTCGCTTTCATTTTCGCTTTTCCTGTTGTAACCATTTAAAATTGCGCCAATAAGGCCTGACTTACTCATAAGGGCACTTCCACCCCCTCATTCATTTTTATTCGGGCAATACGGTAGGATTCACACAAATTCTTGCAAAAACCCTCATCAGTGGCATGACTACAAGCTCAATCACGAGAAGCCCGGCTCAAACCCAGACAAATTGATTCTTGACAAAAAAACACGCTGTGACTTTTGTCTAAGCACAACGATGAAAGTGCTCTAAAAAAGATGAGATTGGATTGTGGGACATCCCAAGTACAAATCGGGCTAGGTCTAATGTTCAAAATTGTTGTGGTTTTTCGAAAGCATGAGAATAGTTGGTGAAAACATGTACAGAGCAAACCAAGCTATTGCTGAGACAACCGTGAGGACAAGAAAACTGAAAGAAGGGGGGCAAAAAAAAAACAGAGAGAGGAAGAACTCTGTCTTTTAAGCCAGTTAAGGAATTCAAGGAATTTTCCTAGCCATGATTCATTGAAGTTGGGAGTCTAAAACGATAGTTGCAGCTTTTATCAAGAAAGAAAGACAACAATGGAAGTAACATTATGAGACTTCAGGGGAGGAGATAAAAGATTAGCAACCATCAAAATAACCTTACGAGGCTCTGCAAGAGAGAGGAGAAGCTTGATCCCTTCAGATTCTTCAATAAAACATAATTGATCAATGGTTCCTCAGTGTTATGTCTCAAGGTGGTACACATAACTTCTTTCCTAACAGAATCACTTAATTACATAATTTCAATTGAAGTCCATGATTTGTTTATGACAGAAACAGGATAACATTGTCAATCCAATAATAATATTTTTCTAACTGTTTCTAGACAATCTAACATACTGAATGGATCCGATTTTCTTTCAATTAAAAGCCAAAAGAGTTGAGCTCCTAACAAGATGGAATTATACTCAAGGGTGAAAGGCATATATTTTGCTATCTATTTCCACAGGAAAATGCTATGTTTTCAGATTGATCCCTCGTTCGTGTTCTATTCTTACTTGGTGTATATTACGCAGCAAGCTGTCTATGATGTTGTTTTGTGTGTCCGGGGCTTCGTTTCTCTTTCTACTGTCGATTTTGTTCTACTGCTGCGGAGGATTTGTGGCACCTCTTTTGGAGTGTCTTTTTTGCGCGAGGTTTGTGAGATGCGGTGTCCTTCATTTTTAGACATCGTCTCTGTTGCGAAATTGATATACTATGATACCAATTGTTACTCCCATGGTCGACGTTTACGGAACTTGACAATATGATTAGTACTTACAAAAGAAAATTATTATAAAGCAAACTAGTAATATCTAAACAAAAGAGCAATAAGACATAACACGAGAATTTAATATGATTCGACCCAAACTTGGCTTACATCCACAGGAAGAGAACTTGAGAAAGTTTTATTAATAACTTGATACAAAGAAATCTAACCTTCGTCAAGATGCAACAAGAGAACCCACCTTACTCCTTAATCTAGACCTAGATTACAAGAGTATTACCTTATCTCTATGCACCTTCAACTTGTTCCTCTTTTTACTTGGCTTCCTTCTGGTTTCCTTAGTGTTCTATACCTTTTTCTCTTTGAGATCAGCTTGATTGAGACAATTACAATGTTGGGTTACAACCTTTATTATAGGATTTTACAATACAACTTATATTTGGACTATGAGATAATCTTGGCCTTTGGATGCTTGAAGAATCTTGATTAATTCTATAAGGAGTTGATCTCCTTGATCTAGAAGGATTCTAAACCCTTTAAACTTTAAAAACAAATCCTTCATTGAATAGAAACTGAGTCCTATTCGTATTCTAGCAGAAAAAGAAATCGGTACCTGAAAAGAAAACCAATTCTGCTTCAGAAAACGCCTTTATAGTCGACTAACACTTAAACCTAGTCGACTAATCCCTTTCATTATTCGACTAATAGGTTTATATAGTCAACTACTGTAAACTGCTTCATCTCTGTATCTGTCCTAGTCGACTAATGGTCTTTATTAGTCGACTATAAGTCCACTTTTCTTGATCTACTTCTCTTCTTCTGCTTCAAGCTATCATCTTCTCCAACTCGATTGGATTTTCTTGAACCATCATCTCCTCTTGAAAATAAAACAAAATCCTAATAGTCTCTCTACCTAGATGGGTCGGTTCTGATTTGGAAGGATGCGATGCAGATCTCATTTAGTACTTAAATTCGGTCTTTTTGATGGGCTGGTATTGTTTCCATTCTGTTAGTATGAATGCTCCACAATCATACTACATTTCGGGGACGGGGCACTGTTTTTGGTGAGGCTCTTATTTTAGTTTGATGGTCCATTTGTGAAGCAAATTATGTTGATGAGTTTCTGGCTCGTCCAACTAAGGCCCCTTGCGTTTTGGAAGTCATTTGGCGTCCCCTTCCCCTCTGAGTTGACTTAAGGTCAACACGGATGGGGCAGCTTTTGGGGGCCCGAGTCTTACTGATTGTGTTGGCATCTGCCATACATGCAAAGGTTTTGTCAAGGACTACTTTGATATTCCCCTTGACGTTTACTTTGCTTTCGAGGCTGAGCTAGTTATCCACGCGATTGAGTATGCCTGGTATTTTAGTTGGAGACGGCTGTGGTTGAAGAGCGACTCAACTTACTTGGTGGCTCTATCACGCTCTCGTTAGATCCTTTGAAAGTGCGCCCTATTTGATAGGGGTGTTTGCTTGCTCAGATGCACTTCGTCATTACTTACATATACTCAGAGGGTATTCGGGTTGCAGATTTTCTGGCGTCTAAGACTCTTAGTATTGTCGCTCCCATTTAGTGGTAGACTGCTCCAGCTTTTTGTTCTTTTGCTTTTGATAATGTTTGTAGTAGACTTAGTTTTATGTTTTGTTAATTTTCATTGGGGCTGTTTGGTTAAGGGTGAAAGCGAGGAAGTAGTAATAATTCATTTTGAAACTTGAGAATTGGTTAGTAAATTTTTCGACGTGTGGATGTTTTTGTGAAGTGTAGTTTGACAAATGCTATGTCTTTTCCGGTGTTTAGATGGTAATGTGGAAATGAAAGTGAAAACGCTGACCACAATGTTGACCGCAAAATAATATTAAAATAAAAATTAATTAAGAAAAATACAAATTAGACTGTAATTAAAATGCAAGTGAGATTTACATGACCACAAAATTAACTGTAGCACCCTGAAAGTGAGGAAATAGTTGTGTAAAAGGAAAAAAGAGAAAAGAAAAAAAAATTCTCATTTTCCTTTTTCGGTGTTTGAAAATAGATAGAGAAGTGAGAAATGAGACTTCCTCATTTCCTTTCTTCCGCCCACTTCCTTGAAACCAAACAGCCCCTCGAATTGAACTCTTATGTATTCATAATATGTTGAGGATGAGCTAGATGATAAGTGTGCTAAGAAAGTGCGAGCATAACTGAGATGTCCCGGTGCACCTACTGATTCCTGCTACTCGACAGCCTTATTTTTAAAAAAATTATTTTTTTAGTAGAAAACCTGAAAATACCTAGAACCACATATCTAAACAAATTGTTACATTTCAGTCAAAACCTTATCCGAAGAACAACAAAGATAAGAGGTAGACTGAAGAGCAGCTGATGGCCATAGAATACAGATTTAGCAAATTTCAGAACCACAAAAAGATAACAAAGGGAAGAGGCGGATGGGAAGTGAGAAGCAACAGATGGGGAAGAATTTAGCTTGGCCGGATGGTTCAGCTAAAAAGAGCTGGTCGAATGAAGCAAAATTCAAGAGAACCGTAGCCGATGATATGACGAGAGAAAATATCCTAGATGTTTCCTGTTGCCAGAGAGGAAGAGAAGAGCCCAGGATCTTCGACGCTGAGCCCTGGGGCCAAGGGGTCAGAAATGAGCATGAAATGCTCAATTTCCACCTCCATAGGTTCTAGAGGAGAGACATCAGGCACTTTGTCAATGCAATGGACACTGCAAAATCAAAGACCATGTCAGTCTTTAACTTTGCTGAATTATGAAAGTTAAACAAGCAGCAAAAGGCTGTTATCAGGTAGAAAGAAGTTTATACTTGAAGAAGAATGATTTGAAACAACAAAGTTGAAGTTATGTTTCTATTTCTGCTTTCTGAAACCTAGGGCATTTAAGTCTCTGGTGCGCTTCACATTTTACTGAAGACTACTCTTAAGAGAGTGATGGCCGTTATACATATTTGTAACATATTATTCTTTACCCAGATTATAACGAGACATGAAACAAAAAATTACAACTATTTTAAGGCTATAAATAATTAAGATAAGTGAATGCTAATTGTGGAGCAGTTTATAAGCCAAGGCCCATCAAATTTGGAAATCATATTGGTATCTGAATGTGACCGTACAGAACCTCAATATTTTGGAAGATGTTTTCAGAATGTATACATTTGGTATTAAGACATAACATGCATTTCAAATACAAGAAAGAACAGAAAGTTCAGATCGGGAGCAACAAGTCTAATGTATCAAAATTCTCACTAAAAACAACAGCACGGTCATATCGGAGACAAAATTTAAAGGCTAGGATGAAATACTCATTAAAACAGGAAGTGTTTATGTCCTGAAGCTTGCCCGTTCTTGGATACTGTTGCGACTGTTACAGAGTCTCAATAGTCATCTACTCAATCATGATAAATTCAGCTAATATTTATAGGCCTTAAATAGTATCTGTAAAATTGATTCAAACATCATAAACTTGACATCTTCCTGTTGTCTTGATAACTTACTAGAGACTCAGAGACGGGACTAATTCATGGAGCTCCTGTTGTCTTATAGCCAGCCAATTACATCATTGATCCCTGCCATTGTAAGAGCAGAGGGATTATGCATTATACATAATAATTTTAAGAAATAAATAAAATGTTTAATGCATAATGAGTATAAGCTGTTTAATTTCAGTAGGCGGAAACAGAAACACGCCCATTCATTCCATCTTCAGCAGTAAAATAAATAAATAACCCATCAGAAAATAGCCACTATTCTTAACATAAGATAATTAGTTCATCAGCACAAGAATCCTTTATGTCTACAAGTATATATTGTTTTGACCAATAAATATTTTTCCCTCAAATGAATTTAATGCTTTCGCTAGAATGAGCGTAAGATGTAAGTTGGCACAAACAAAAAACTACAACAGTCCTAATCAGGCAGTAAAAAAGCAGAAATTTTACTACACCTCATCTCCGAAACTCAAAATCTTCTATGTGTGTACTTAGTATAGGTTGGCACTCACCACAGAACATCAATCAGTTTAGTCCTCTTTGTGCCGTTGGATCCTGAATAAGCGGCAAAAAAGAGCAACTAGACAATGCCAGAAGCGAAGAAGCCAATTTCTTCGTTTTTGTTGTGGTTTTGGTTCAGGCCTTGGTCCAAAGATACCTTTATACAGCTCTTTCTGCTTTTGATACACAGCTTTATCATGTTCATCAAGCAGCCGCAGCTCCTTCAGAATAGCTTTGTCCTGTGGCGCATATTTTCTGGCCTTCTCAAAGTCCTCCCTAGCAGAATCTGTCTGTCCAAGTTCAGCTCTGGCCTTTCCACGTCTGAATAGTGCTTTTACATTATTTTCATCTTCTGACAGCACCTAAGAACAATGATATAGTTGACACAATTACGTTCACAGGTATTATCTCCAACTAAGCCATTCAACATAAATTCCTAAAAGCAATAGAAATCTAACGCTTGCATGAAACTATAAACAGAACAAGGCAAGAGACAAGATGAAACTTCAAAAAGAGAGAGGTTAGAACAATTGTCAGTTTGTTAGAACAATTGTCAGTTTCAACACTTATCACAGCAAAATGCTAGCCAGTGAAAATCAGTCCTCCCTTCTTAACAGGAAAGTCAAAGCCCTGGTACTTTGGCCAATATCAGACTATCATGATACCTTTTTTAGTAATTTTTTGTTGGAATTTTCTCAGCTTTGAATCTTTCTCCACAGCTGACCCCATTGTGACAGCAAATAGGTCCAAAAGAAAGCGGTGATGCTGATGACAACGACTAAAAGATACAACTTGTGGACATAAGTTTTAAAGCTCGCACAGACAAGAAAATTTTGAATTAGGTTTTAAAGCTGCAACTTGTGGACAAATAGACACAACGATCATATTATGACACAAACAAACAAGATCCATGCAACATGGTAGCCAGTTAAACTTAGCCATGAGGGTATTGCATTGTAAGAGTCATGTTTATTAATATACCAATCTTCAATATAAACATTTTGTAAGTATGTGTATATGTGTGTGTATTGAGAGAATTTTCACTAAAAAGGTCGCTTCCAATTAGAGAAGCTCTCACACAATGAAAGTTCGATTATCTCACCACCACTCATTTCAACCAGTAAAATATCAGGTTGTGTACCTATCTAATAAAACCCATCTTGCCATTACATTATAGAAAACCTTTCTGATACATCTTCCTTAAATCTCATCAGCATACCCGCCCCCAAAAAAAAAAACAGCGAGTGTATCACTAGACAACAAAAAGGCAGCAGAATAAAGATTCTTCTCATACATTTAGGCCATGGACATTCAGCTAAAACCTTTCAGAATACATCAAAATTTCGAGGAGCCGCATTCAAATAACATTCATTTATCTCTTAAGCTTAAATATATTGTCAATTGGAAGAAGTTCAACAGAGCCTCTTAAATGAACAAAAGAATGTAAGATAATTTTTATGGAAAACTTTAAAAGAAACAGAGAAAATCACGACAACAAAAAAAGTTAAAAAAAGAATTAGGCCCCGCATCACATAAAAAGACATTTCTAAACAATTATAAAGCGGAACTTTCACACCAGATGTAAACATGCATGACATGCAGTGTTCTCTTTTGACAAAGCATCATATCAGAAAAAAGGAATGCTAACTTTGTCTACGTACATACCACAGTACATTGACCGATGGCTTCTTCATATCGCTTTAGCTTAATTAAGCATGCAGCCATGTTGAGATGGCATGGATTTTTCACATTCAAAGCCATGTCCCTGTATTTTCCAAATAGCTGGAACATGAAATCATCCCCCATATATGCTATGGCCTGGGAAAAGGTATAATGATTTCATGAATAAACAGCATAGTACAACTAAAAAGAACAACAGAGAGGATTTGAGGTTGTGACCATTTCATACTGTTGCATAGCCTCCTCTAGCTTTTCCTCCTTGAAATAATTATTTCCTTCAATCTTCCTTCTATCCGCTGCTTCTATCCTTTCCTCCACTGTCATGTCACTTCTGGCTTTTCCCTATTAACAAAAGATATGAACATTGTTCGTAGATATCAAGGTTACAGGAAAAAACATCAACAGGAAACACTTCAGGCTTTGGTATTTAAATGCAGCATAAATTCCATGTCACAATTAAAATTTAGGCATTAGGAAGGAGGGAAACCCACTTCCTTGACATCATCAAAGCCGATGAGCTCAACTTCATACACAAGATCAGCTGCAGGAGGGACATTTGGGAAGGAAAAGCTTCCTTCTTCGCCATAGCCGAGTTCCCAGCCTACATGGAACAATGCTCGCTCCCCACTCTTCATGCTGGCAACACCAATGCCAAGGCCTATCATTTCTTTCTTCTCTGTTATGAAATTAGAGTTAGGACTATCCCAATGGTTGCGTATCTTTTTCATCATTAGAACCAAAATAAATAAATGTTTCTCAGCAAACTTTTTAATAAACACGAAATTTTAAATCCACAATAAATGTTCTCAATATTCTTCATGATTTCTCATTTGCATACTTTACAATCCTTTGATATTTTAACTGCAACCTTCTAAATATAGAATTGCCCAGCTCCCCCTCTCTATCATAAAGCATTGTTCATACCTTTCCCTAAAACAAGTTCAAATGGTCGTTGTTCTAGCCAGGTATCTTCAAATTTGTGCAAAGTTTTTTCAGCCCACGCCCTATAATGCACTGCCATAACAAAGAGCATAACTTTAGATTGTACACATATTAAATAGAAGGTGGTATTGCAACATTCTGTCAGAAACCAAAAGCTACTAGTTTCTCACAGGTGATAAATACTAATGCAGGAATGCAATATCAGCAACCAGATTTTGTAAACTAAGCCTGCAGCTCAGATTAATGTCTCCTTTATCACAATAGGCTCGAAGGTTGACAAGTTTGTCCATTATAGAATAGAACAAGAAAGAGGATAGCCAGTTGCTTTAAGTCAAAAGATATTAGTGTTCAACAAATTTTAATCTGCAATTTGAAAGTGGGTCAAGCTGTTGATGATGGTTGTGATATTAGATAATACCCTCGTTAAGGAAAGATAAAGTTCCCAAATAACTCTCCTTACACAGGCTTCCAAACCTGGCTTTGCAGTATATAATGTTTACAGGCATTCAAATATGAAACTCATGAAGATGAGTCAGAGTATTGCGCCTTCTTTCACCCATGATTTTATCTAGATGCTACTCAAAGCCATTACTACAACTTCCTCCTTTATCGTGTGTGTTTTTTTTAATTGAGTCGCAAAACGGTGAGAAATTTCACGGCACTCCATTAAAAAGCTAATCAAAGAACGTAAATTCAAGGGAAGCGCAAAAGCAAAAAGTATATCTCAAACGGATTTTCTCTCTCCAAAACAAAAGGCATAGCGTATGGAGCTGCCTAGTCAAATGGTTGGAATGTACGCCAACTCAAGAGTCAAGACCTACTGCTATGAATCTCTGCAACCCCACAATTGCACGTTATAGCAAGAGCCCTCCTGGCCATTATTGTACCTATTGGGGTGCAACGGAGCCATTATTGTACTTATTGGGGTGCAACGGAGTTGCTACCTTAATGTGACATCTCTGAATATCTATAGCTCTCTTCTGTGCGTCCTCCTCTGATAGTCCTTCCAAAAACTGAATCCAGTCCAGCATATAGCTGGCACAGCCAGTGATGTCATTGCCCCTGCACTTGAAAAACCCAGATGAACAAAGGATACAGGAGTCCAGGCATTGCTATGTCCACTTAATGAAATCCCCTGCAAAGATGGAGCTCCTGGTTGCGAGTTCCCCTTTATAGGGGCGTTCACTTTCCATATAATCTTGGTTACTGTAGTCTTCCACACCTCTACCCTTTGATTAGTGGACAATGACCAACAAAACACCACTCTGTAAGAATTGCCTCTTGACCCTATTGATGAAAAATATCAACCCACCTACTTATCTTGAAAAATGAGGCATATGACAAGTTCGTGGGTGAAACTGCATTGATAAGACTGATCCAAATGGATAGAACCCTACCCTTAAATCTAGTTGTCCTTCCAACCTCTCAGTCATTGAAAAGCAATCCTGTTTCCAATGAATTTAACTCAGTCTAATTACTCATCCCAGATATTTCAATAGTATTGTTTCAACAGGACAAGGAACATGGCTTCTATCAAGAAGAAATCAGGGCATCCTAATTTCCCAATAGGATAATGTGCTTTCAATAAAATTTGAGAGTGTTGCAAAAATTGCTATCTAGGTGTATGATATGGCTGAAGAGTATTCTATTGGTCAAAATCTGACCCCGTCTAAGATGACGACACATGTCTCTCATTTTCTAACTCTCTGAGGTACATCAGAGCTTTCCTCTGAAGTCCATGTTGTACCCAAGCTCCTCAAAATTATCTCTCTGAGGCTCCCTCCGTTCAGAAGACTTTAGCTCTGAACCAAGCAGCCCCAACAACACATTACCCCTAATCTCCACCGTAAAGATAGTTACACAACTTTATTATCCTCCATGTTCATAACGTGTAACACCACTCAGCGCGGACAGTTATGGAGATATGCGGATTTTCCTGCATACATTCCCAACAAATCAGTACCACTAACCGCGACCGTTACAATGAGCAAATCGTGAACTTACGAAGATCTCGCCTGTACCAATCTGCCTCCAGGCCAACAACTCAGTCAAATATAAATAGACCTTCTATTCCAATGAAGAAGGGACAGGCGGATTTCCTGCATGAATCTCAACAAATCAGCACCACTGACCCCGGCCGTTACAATGTGCAAATGATGCGATTACGAAGATCTCGCCCGTGTCATCACCTCCAGGCCAACAGCTCAATCAAGTATAAATAGACCTTCTATTCCAACGAAGAAGGGGATTCTAATCAAGATTCTGACTAAGACCCGATTCTAAGATTCTGATTCTGATTCTAATCTGTACACATCCTCTAGACTCTTGCAATTTCTGTTAGCTAAAAATTATAGTGAAGCCCCTTCTTCCCGCGATTTTTCCCGATTAAGGGTTTTCACGTAAATCCCTTGTGTCTCTCTTTTCTGTGTTGTGCACTACCTCATTTCATTTCTTACTTGTGATAAGAATCGACCGTCCAATCACTTATGGTGGAAAATCATCATCACAAATTGGTACTTTCATTAAGATCTATGTCCACATTCAAGATCCCCTACCATCCAACTCAAAACCTTCCTCAAAAAGCCTCTTTCACAATGCTGATGACTCCAAGAAAGCACACCATCAACCCTTGATGGTGCCACGTCAAAGGGTAATACCATCAATGCCATTGGGGCACGATCTCCTCGCTAGTCACCGATCAGCCGCATACTACCGAAGACACTGGTTTCTTCTCATCTCATAGGACAACCGCCAATGTCCAAGCTATCCCACCGTAGTACAAAGACTAACTCCTTCAGATGCTCGCCGACATGAAAGAGCAAATGAAGGAGCAACAAGCCCAATCAGATCGCAATTGGGAGCAAGCGGCTCTCGACCGCATGAATGCCGTCCGTGAACTGGAGGCATTGAAGAAGCACAATGAACAACTTCAGACCCAAATCGCTGCCCACCAGAACACCGAGGCACTGACGCAGTCAAAAAGCGAGCTGGAGTTCGAGAATCTTCAGACATCAGCATCCTCAAAAAGTTGATCCAAAGACGGATCAAGGAGGCTAAGTTGTAGCTCAATAGCCGATCAACACCTTCACTTGCTGAAGTCTCTGGTTCCCCTGCTCTAAAGAGATCGAGTGCGAGTTTTCGAGAAAGTTCTCGACTCCAACCTTCAACTACTACTTCAGAGTAAGCCACCCGGTCCAATACATCAGACATTTTCGAGACAAAATGGTAGTCTACTCCCGCAATGACCCGCTCACGTGCCTCATATTCCCTTTCAGTTGAAAGGTGTGGCCTCAGATTGGTTATACTCCCTGTCATCACATTCTCTCCGCAACTTCGAGAAAATGTCTGGAACGTTCCTCATCCAGTACACATCGAAAGGCTAAGAGAAACTACCACCACCTTCTCACCATCAAGATGAGGCAGGGCGACAGCCTTGAATCCTACATTAGTTGCTTCCAAAGCCAACTGGCCATTATCCCCAACTGTGGTGAGGACGTCTCTGTACTCACATTCATCAGCGAGCTGCAAGTCTCTCACCCATTGTACAACCATCGCCTGAAGCAATGTCACTCGGATAAGCGAGATTTTATCCCGAGCTCAACCCTACATCCACTTGGAGGAGGCAATGAATACTTCATCCAACCACTCCTTGAAGCGTAGTGACGAAGGAGGAAAGTCAAAGTCTTCGCATGAAACCTCGGCCCATGTCCAAGATCGGAACCAGGGGAAACCCACCTACAAGATACAAGCACTCCCGATCCTCTCACCAAGTTCACTCTGAGTCTACAAGCCAATAAAGCAATTACTCCGCTCAGACTCCCCATCAATGAAGTCTTCAACACCATCGAAGATCAACCCTAAATCAGACGTCCGAGACGCATCCAATACGATCCCACACTTCCCGGAGCAGAAGAATACTACTACCACGACGGTAAGGGACACAAGACATCCATTGTCGAGCCTCTGAAAGTATCTGGAGGAGCTCATTTGTTAAGGCTTTCTCAAGAAATATGTCCTCACACCCGAAATAGCCTCCAGATCTGGACAACCGGGCGCTCCGCCTCCTACCTAACCACAGCACGCGATCACCTAATACAAAGCAATAGAGTGATCCGATCCTACCTCATACCTTCCTAAACAGGGTAGTATCCCTATCCATGACCCCCATGTACTTTGATTTTGTTATTAAATAAAATTATATTTTGCTCCTAACCATTTCAGCTTACTCTGTTGCTGGGATTCCCCCCACTCAGAGTTCGCCGCTCCGCTGATGGGTCTTACCCCCCACTCAGAAACGACTGCGAACCCAGCTTTGCTGATGAGTCATACCCCCACTTCGAGTCCAATGCTTGTACGATTCATTGTAGGCTTTACCCTGCTCGGGGACGACAACACAAGCAACCGCCTACGAGCTCCCTCTCGGCTAGCCTACATGAGCCGAAACCCTCCGCTATGGGTCCTACCCCTACTCGAAGTCTCTACTCTGCTGTAGGAATTTTCCCCTTTCAGAGCCCCCGTTTGATGCTCAGCTGATAAGTCACACCCCACTTGGAACACAAACACTAGCCTACAGACTCCCCTTATCTGAACCCACGGGCGGATGAGCCCCTGATTATTTTCCTCTGTCAGGTCCAAGCTGGATCGTCACTCTGTTGTAGGTCCTACCCCGCTTAAAGTTGATGCATCCAATCTGTCAATGGGTCGCACCCTAACTTCAGGTCCTTATCAAGTTCACACCTCCGTTGCTGGGTCAAACCCCCACTCAGAAGCAACCGTGAACTCAAGTTCACTGCTGGGATTCTCCCTACTCGAATCCCCGACTCCGCTACTAAGATTTCCCCTACTCGGAGGTCTAGATCATCACCCTATTATGGGTGTTACCCCCGCTCAGAGTCGACGTATCCAATCTGTCGAGGGTCACACTCCCACTTCAGAACCCCTTCCAAGTTTGCTGGTAAACATTCCAGAAAACCTATAATTGCATGAGACATACAGTATATACATTACAGTTTCTTTGTTTATTTATCCCGTCGACGTACTAGTTTTGTGTGATTAGAAGCTGAAGAAATCAAGCATTCTGGGTAAATTATCCATGTATTATTCGAACACAATTTTTGCATATGCTTGCATGAATTGCTCATCGCGGGATAACATGGATTATGTATGTTGAGCCTATAACTGCACGAGACATATGGTATATACATGAGAATTTTCTTGTTTGGGTTATCCCCTCGACGTACTAGTTTCGTGTGATTAGAAGCTGAGTATACATAGTTTTGTTAGCCCAATCTGTTTAATTTGACTATGTATGTTCAGCCCATGAATACATGAGATATATGATATATACATGAGTGTTTCCTTATTTGAATTATCTCCTCGACGTACTAGTTTTGTGTGATTAGAAGCTGAATATACATAATTTCTGGCAAATTTGTATTAGCTTTTCATTATTTTTATTATGTTGCATCTAACATTTAATATAAGATGTTCCATTGCATACTTGCGTGCGCATCATCCTTCCTCCCCCGAGAGTCTACACTTCCCCCTGATGGGAATTTCTCTTACTCGGATATGGCAACACAAACTCCAGCCTACGGGCTCCCTCCGTTGTGGGTTCTACCCACGCTCGGAGTCCCTACTCTGCTACAAAGATTTTCCCCTCTTAGAGTCTTAGAATAACAGCTCCATTGATGGATATCTCTTACTCGAAAACAACCGTTAATCCAAACTCCTGAGATTTTCCCTACTCAGAAGCCAAAAGTTTACAGGTACGCTGATAGGATTACCCCCACTAGGAAATAATGTTGCATGCTTACCAAATCACTTCCAAGACAAATCAATCATACCGGTGATAGAGATCAACACTTCGAAAAAGCATGATCGTATCGATTCAAAAAAAGCCAACGGTGAAACAAGCCAGGCAAGTTCCATACAATCATTTATATTCCAAAGAAATATATATGTGTTTTATAACAAAAAATCCTTCCATTCCGAATACATTCCTTTAAATACATATTTGATTACATCTAATAAGGGTAATACAAAATTTCATTACACTTCTGTATTTATATTTTTTGAAAACAAATACACTGATCCCTCCATCCTGCTGCTACGTCAAGTCATACCTCCAAACTCCAAGGATACGTCCTCCCCAGATAATCCACCGAATGGCATGACCTTACCACACCATTGTCCAGAGACCTCGAAAGAAGCTCCAGGATGTTCCTTCGCAAAAATAAAGATTCTTCCAAGAGAAAGGCCTTCTCCTCTCCGCCTGGAACACGTCTCCAAGGAAGTCAAACCGAAACCACCATCCTTCGCGCATCTCAGGAAGAATGACAAGGATCCCCAAGAAGCCCTCCGAAGCCATGACAACGCCTCAGGCTCCAAGAGGACTCTGGCAAGACACACAAGACAGTGATGATAGCACACCATGTTCATGTGTTCTGAGGAAGAGGTCTGGCTCTGGAAGAGAGAGTGATTCGTCGAGAAGCCCCGACAAAAATACCCCATTATCAAGGAAGAAATCTCCAAGCGCGAGGCAGTGATGTACAACCAAGGTAGAACCTCCAAGACACGCAAGAAAGCGATACCATCACATCCCCTCCAAGGTGTTCTGAAGGAGAGATCTAAGCCCCGCCATGAGAAGCAACTCAAAACAATGAGCTTCAATCCTCCTTCATCGTACATGCCATCATGAAAAAGGCTCTGAACCCCAAGATCGAACCTCACCCCTAAAAAGACGAGCAATCCGAAGCAAGATCACCTGATCTGCCGATCCAGTTGAAGCAGGAGCCCTACCTACCACCTCTGACGGTGGCAACCTAAACTCAACTCAGAAGATCAAACCCCCACTTGAAAGTAACCGTGAACCCAACTCCGCTACTGGGATTCTCTCCACTCGAAGGCACAACTCCGCTACTGGGATTCCCCCCACTTGGAGGTCAGATTTGGTCAGATGTTAGAGAAAAGAGATTGAGCACAGAAGGCAGGCGCAGGAGGCTTACGTAGCGCCAGAGGAGGGGGTAATAGCGGGCGACGGCAGAGGGCAAGCTCAAGATCGGGTAAGTCTGCTCTGTGTTTTTCTTTTTCGTTTATAACCCGATTCGGGATCGACTCATCATCGACTCGGCGGAGTCATATCGGGACTCAGTCGATCAAAGGTCGAGTCGTCCCCGAGTTGGCCAAAAATAACACACAGGGCGACTCGTGGCGCCCACCGAGTCGGAGACGAATCGACCGAGTCATCTCCGACTCGGCAAATACTTCGAACCCTACGTCCAAGACACGCAAGAAAGTAATAGTATCACATCCCTTCCAGGGTGTTCTGAAGGAGAGATCCGAGCCCCGCCATGAGAAGCAACTCACCAGTACATCCAGTCAATAAGCTCCCTCTCCTTCTTTCTCGTACACGCCATCAGGAAAGAGGATCTGAACCCCGAGATCGAACCTCACACCCTAAAAAAGAGCAATCCGGAGCAAGATCACCCAATCCAGTTGGAGCAGGAGCCCTACCTACCACCTCTGACGATAACAACATGTCACGACGACTGATGTGTCATAACAGGCTCATCATGATAACTAATGTGACGCACCAACCAGACTCCCGTATAGAGAGAGCCGACCACCAGTTCCTCCACCTTCGTCCTCTCCCTTTACTTCCTCCATTTGATGAAAAAGAAAAAGGAAAACATGGTTGCCCAACGATACAAAAAAGAGAAATCTCGGAGTAAGTTTTCCTTAGAAAAGATAGCCAAAATGATTTCCATCCAAGGGTTCCACTCTACTTATAAATGAAAGAGAAGTCAAACCGTCTCTAATTTAAATTTTCAATCCCCAAAAAGTCAGTCCACGTCCCGAGATTTTCGGTTAATCAAATCGGCAGAAGATAACCGCCATCGCCAAAACACGAAACCCTACTTTTCAGTCATTATGACTCTTGGATTCGAAGAGACACAGGATCTAGCCCGAGAGAGATATAACCGACCATGTGACAGCTGGCAGCCAAATGTACAACCTGTAATTAAATCCTGAAAATTCGCATTTATGATCTAGATTCTCGTCTGCTCACAAATATCAAGACGAACTTAAGGCATTGAAAGGTCCCATACTAACTCTGCTCTTCCGACTTCCCGTCCGCAGGCTTTATGGTTCAAAATCACAGTCTTGGTCACCAACTCAGCGGGTAACGTTCCACATTGGTCGCGGCGTCACGGTCGACTCGAGCGAGACGCGCGAAATGCTATATAGAGGGCTCAAAAAATTCTCAAAATATCACGACAAATCTTAAAAAACGTAGATATCAAAATTAACATATAACATGTCCAAAACATATCACTTAGCACACTAAACATGAAAATAATACATAAATATATGAGTTGCGGTAAAATATTAAAATAAATGTATAATTTAGTAAATTATATGAAATTAATTAAATTTAAATTAACTACTTTTCACAAAAGTAAAAAATTAGCTTTTACCTTTCTAGCAAAAAATTAAATTATATGAAATTATTTATATGAATTTTGGCTTGAGTCGGCCTTGACTGGGGCCGAGTCGGCCTCGACGGGCCGACTCGGGTGACTCGGCCGAGTCAGCCCCGACTGAGTCGGCCCAGAGTCAAGCAAAACAATGCAATAGGGGGCCTCATGACCGGTCTCGGAACGGAGAAAGTCGTTCTAGTTCCGACTAGGCCAAGTTAGAACCGGAACGGCAGAGCCGAGTCGGAACCAGAACGGCCAAGTTTTTAAACCTTTGCAGGCTCTGACAAGTAAAAGAGTGAGGGCATCTGTAGTGGTCAAAATTTAATCTCGTCCAAGATGACAACACGTGTTCCCCACCTTCCAACTCTCCAAGGTACATCAGAGCTCTCCTCTGAAGTCCATGTTATACCCAACCTTCTCAAATTTATCTCCACTCTGAGGCTACCTCCGTTCCTAATATTTTAGCTCCGAACCAAGCAACTCCAGCAACAGATCACCCTTGATCTCCGTCGATAGTTACGCAACCTTATTATCCTCCATTCGCAACATGTAACGCCACTCAACGCGGGCAGTTATGGACAGAGACAGACTTTCTTGTATGCAATCTCAACAAACCAACACCACTGATCGCGGTCATGACAGTATGCAAATCGTGCAATTATAAAGATCTCACCTGTACCAATCTACCTCCAGGCCAACAGCTCAATCAAATATAAGTAGACCTTCTCCTCCGACGAAGAAAGGATTCTGATCCAAATTCTGATTGAGACACCGATTCTGATTCTGATTCCAGTCTATACACATCCTCTAGACTCATATAATTCATGTTACCTGAGAATAATAGTGAAGATCCTCCTCTCCGTGATTTTCATGATTAAAGGTTTTCACGTAAATCTTTTGGTCTCTCTTCTCTGTGTTGTGCACTACCCCTATTTCATTTATTGCTTGTGGTGAGGATCGACCGTCCAATCACTTGTGGTGAAAAATCACCACCACATGTATAATTCTCACCCATCATTATCATAATTGTACAACAACAATAGCCTTATTTATGCAAAATCTCCACAAACACTTGGAATGTATCTCTTGACACACCAATAGATTAGGATGTTAGATATTTATCCTTATATTTCCATTTAGGAGTTTGAGTGTCCTCTAGATTAGGATAGTACATATCTTTTACGTAGAATTTGATACCTTACTTAGGATTTTGTTATAATCTTAATTTAGAATTTAAATTCGATGAGGAATTGGTATTCAGTCGAACTAGGATTCTGTGTAAGTCCATATATAAGCTTAATTTTGTATTCAGAATTTCAGACTTTGATTAATGAATGATTAACCATTGAGTACTGAATCTACTCATATTGAGAGCCAAGGCGTGCATTCCCTGTTATCCTTCTCCAGTTATCCTTCCTTTTTTCTTCCTTAAACTTCACCTTCAAAGCATTCTGCATACACACAGTGGTCTACACAATAATAAGGCTTATCATCAAATCCAACATCTGAATTGTTCCCAGCTAAATCGAACAATTATTCCTATTCATGTTGTAGCAATAAGCAAGCAACTCCAGTGACAATGTTGATTTTCTACCTCTGGTGAACCACCACCGCATCCTCTACATCCACTGCGGTCATTATTATGAAGAGCACCTGTTTATTAGCCAAATGCTACTATAGAAGCAAGTATCAATCAAAAGGAAGCGAGCATTTGTTAAATGTCATCAGTCAACCAATGACACCAGAAGGTCTGTAAGTCTGAGCTAATGGAATATCATATTAAAAAAGAAGGAAACTGCACAACTTATAATTTTGTTCACGACATCATGACACTTACAAAAGCATGTTGACGACTTTGCTGGTTTCTGGCCATGACCTTCCTTGATAATTTGCTTTGTGACTTTCTCATGGAGGATTTCCACCTCTGACTCAATCTTAGGTGGTCCATTGTCATCTTGAGGGGGTTCCTCCCGCACGAAAGCACTGTTTTCCATAATAACATCATTATTGTCATCAAACCCTACAAAAAGCAAAGATAGCGCAAAATCAGCAATTTCAAATCTAGTGTTCAACAAAAGAAAGTATTTCTTATTAAACCAAGGCATGTGCATTGGCCATTTAACAGCACTACTCACCATATAACCAAGTTAAGTGTCAGATACCAAGAGAGGTTGTCATGTACCATATGGTCAATTCTATAATTTCATTCTAAGTCGAGCATATATTTTATATCCATACCATACAAAAAACTAAAGATAGTTTGCGAGGCACTCAAGTGTTGCTAAAATTATGCATACATTTTCATAAAACTGATCATGTTCGCAAATGTCAATAGGGCCTTATACTGACATGCTAGTACCTTGGTTTTGCTCCTCGACATGCTAGTACCTCGCAGCCAAAAGACTGCTTCAGCAAATTTCAGCCAGCAATGGAGACTAATGACTGTAACTGACTACTTGAATCTAGTACGTCTCGCAGCTGATCAGTTTCACAATTTATGTGACTAAGAATCAATTCAACAAATTGCCGTATTGACCAAAGGTCAAGATTTGGCCATTGTCAAATTCATAACCAACAAATAACTAAATCAAATTCGACGAATCCCCGTGATGGATAAATTCTTAAAGAGATTAACCGCATACCAAATATAAGTGAGAATTAGAATTGCAAAAAAAAAGGGTTTGATGGATAAATCACCATTTGATTGATCGTGCTGCTGATCTCGAGCATCGTCATCCATCGTTCAAAAGTCACTGAATTCTACACTTCAATTCGAACAAGAGATTATAGAAAATAAGGAATCGAAGCTTGTAATGCTAATCTACTGTAAGATTTTGAACGAAGAAGAAGAAGAAGAAGAAATCTTACGCAGGGCGAGATCTGTGAATGTGAAGGCGAAGGACGAAACGGGAAAGTGAAAAAGAGTGAAGCAGCTGGAGAGGGAGTAAATTGAGAGAGTTAATGACTTTCTGGAAGCTTCGTCAACGCCCGAAGACAGATAGATCGGGACCCGCCAGCAGCCGAAACTGATTCCTTTGCCTCCTGCGGCCGGCCACGGCAGTTAAGCTTGAGTTTGGGCTTCCTTTTTTTTACCAGAGGTGCAAGGTTGCTGTGAGTCACGGATTTGTTTTTTCTTCTTTTTTTTTTTGTTTTTTTCAAATATATACCCCCAAAATCTTTCAAAATTTTAAAAATGTATCCCTCAAATCATTGTTTATTTACATTTTAAATCTTTTAAACCAAAAAAAATTATAAATTTAAAATTACTGCCTAAGAATTAAAAAGAATATTTTTTTCCTATTAAAATATTAAAATAATTAATCAACTCTCCATGACTCTAATTCACATCCTAATTCAAGCCTCTTTCTTATTCCTTCTTGTTCCTTAGTGTTTTTTGTCAAATGAAACTTTCAAAAAAAGAAATAATTAATCACTCAACAAAAATAGAAAAATAATTTTGCTTACTTTACTGGTAGGCGAGGAGAGAGGGGGGCATGATTTCTTGGGGGTGCGCAGAGAGAGAGAGAAGGAGTGAGATTCGAGGAAGAGGAGGGGAGAGAGGTTGGGGGAGAGCAGGGGGCAGGTGCGAGGACAGGGGCATACCGTCGCTCTCTTTCTCCCAATCGCTTTTTTTCTTTTTGAAAATAGAATACAAGGGAAAAGGATTATAAAGAATATCATATTTATTCTATACTAAAATTTACAGTGAGGGTAAATTTTCAACATCTCAAAGTTTTGAGGGGATTAATTATCAAAAAAAAATTGAAGGGTAAATTAGTAATTCACATTATCAAGGGGTAAAATTTTAAATATATATATCTAAAAAATCTTTTTTTTATATTTTAAACAAAAATCAGAGCCCTCTTATGAACATGAAACTTATCATTTTCCCTCGTCTTTTACCATCGAGCCAGGCTAGCTCCAGTGACAAAGAAGTAGATTTTTAACTCTTACTAATAATTCTCGTTGTCAAAGAAGACTTTAATATTTCACATTATCTTCACAGCTAATAAGGCTTCGAATACTGTTTGATCAGCGTTTTGTTTTGATTGAGATGTCAGGTAGGGGTTTATAAGAAACGAGTTGAGTCAGGTGAGAGTTAGTTTCACACGAGCTCCAAGCTAGCATACGAGTTAAGTGTTTAGCCTCATAAAGTAAAGATAGAGTATGTGAATTTCTTAAAATTTTAATGTTTATCTTTTACACCTCAAAAGGCCATGATCATCATCTAACTCTTACTTATAAATGAGTATTTTGAAGAATTAATCAGATTAAACCCTATAGATTTGCTAATTCGATTAATCAAATGACACGTTGCAGGGGAGGACGAGAGAGATTACAAAAGAAAATGGGGGATAAGGGAATTCACGTTTCTGTTTTACCAATAACTAATAATCCAATACACAATACAGATGACTCGATTTCAGCCAAAACAGAATATTAAATAACTGTGCGTAAAAAAAATAAGGCATTAAATCTTTGTGATTCAGATATTAAATTCTTATAGTTGGGAGAGAAGTAGCATTTATTTTCATTGCTAGAGTCTCCGCCAAAAATCCTGCCTGAATTAATACTCTTACCTTTTTTAGAGCTTTCATCAAAATCATATCATCACAAAAGAAATAAATCCTTTAGCATCTTATTGATTGTAAGTTAGGAAGGAAGTAGGTTTTTTTTTTTTTTTTTTTTTGAAAATGAGAATTTGTGTGCATTTTTTTCGATGTTTGGTTGGTAGTTGAAAAATAAAAATAGAAAAGTATAATATGCTTTCTGGTGTTTGGTTAGCATGTAGAAGTGGAAGTGAAAAATTGATCACAAAATTAAATGTAAAATAATATCAAAATAAAAATTAATTATGAAAAAATTGAACTGTAATTAAAATGCAAGTGAGATTTACATGATCACAAATTAAACTCGTTTGAATTAATTTATTACAAATGAGATTTATATGACCACAAAATTAACTGTGGCACCTGAAAATAAAGAAATGAGATTTATATGACCCCCCGTGTTTGGATGAACAGTAGAAGTGAGAAATGATAATTCTTCACTTCCTCACTTCCACACACTCCCTTGGATCCAAACAGCCCCTCAGAAAACACTCGGCTTGCAGACAACGTGGATGGTTTGTTACAAACGTGTCATAAAATAATGTATTAACTAAATAAGGAGATCCTGGCATTAAAGAAAATAGTTTTGATTAGTTAACTAATATCATATTGTAAGATGGTACAAGGAAACTAGGGTTTAAGGTCCATGCCCCATAAGGTAGAAACTAA
This sequence comes from Agave tequilana, assembly GCA_038442645.1. Taxonomy (NCBI): domain Eukaryota; kingdom Viridiplantae; phylum Streptophyta; class Magnoliopsida; order Asparagales; family Asparagaceae; genus Agave; species Agave tequilana. Next base: position 44,523 of record JAVJIF010011931.1, on the reverse strand, counting down.
TTGAACAAATTATTAACTGAATTTGGATAAATAAACTCTTATATTGGAGAGGTTCAACAGAGTAAATACCGTGAGGATTCAGTATGTAAGTTTCACATGAATTTTGCTTTGAAAAAACTTCCTAGCTATGTTAAATTTACTGTCCAACTGGGTCCCTTACCAAAAGCAATAAGAAGTTTGTCTTCTTGAATACCCCAAGAAGAAAATGGAGTATTTACAACAAAAAGAGAGAGGTTAAATTCTACCATTTTCTCTTTTTTCTGACGCCTAAAAGGGTACAAGGAATCAAACAAGTTTTTAGAGTAGACTTGCTGAACGCTAAAACTGTTGCAAACTCCGTCTCATTTTCAAAAGCCCAAACAAGGAGATAGGGGGAAGTTATGGCATCTGGAGACGAAGATCAAGAGAGGATGCTTCACCCACCACAAAAACAAATATCTTTTTTATCTGAATTTGATGCCAATAATTATCTTGCCCTTTTAGATTTCTTCCCTTTTTCAGTCTATTTTTCGCAAGAAAAATATTCTGTTGTACTTGTTATGAATTGTGGTTTAGGGAAACAAAAGGATTTAGAAAACTATTTTAAATAGAAGAAATTAGTGCATTTCAAATTTTAGATGAGAATCAACAAATAGATGTTACTTATCTTGTTGGACATGTAATTTTTGAAGTGAGAACCAATATAGAGATGAATGTTGTTATATGTACCTTATTGGACAACCAAAGGTATGTATGATTGCTAGAAATGATGATCTGTTGGAGCAGTGGGCTTCAAATAAAAGAGATGGCAAGTATAGAGAGACAGATAGCAATATAAAAGATAGAAATAGAGAGAACAGCACACCAGTATTTAACGTGGTTCGGTCAGTATGACCTACGTCCACGGAGAAGACAGTAAGAGGAATCCACTAATCAAAAGAGGGGAGAATACAAGAGATTACAACTCAAATTTCACTCACCCAAGCCCAATGAAACCCAAACTCACAAAAGGAAGATGAATGACAAGAGAAAGGAGAGAACACTACAAAATTTGACAACTCTCTTCTCACTTCCTTACTACTTCCAATCTCATGCAATATGGTTAGGGGTGCCACCGGATACGGATTATCCGCGGATATCCGCATCCGAATCCGCCTCCAATCCGGATACGGATATCATTTTTTCACATCCGTCAATATTCGTATCCGTATCCGTATCCGAAAAGTAGGTGCGGATACGGATATGGTAAAAGTAATATCTTATTCGTATCCGATCCGATATCCGAATGTTGCGTGCTTCATAATGATATCGGTATGGAGAAGACTATTCTTCAATGGAATAAGGTATTAAATTTTGATATTTTGAGTTGGTGAAAAAGTAATAGTGAAAAGTATTCGATTCTTGTAAGAGCACCACATGATATTTTGAGTTTTTCGACATCAACCATGTCATCCGAATCGGCATTTAGCACCGGAGGACGTGTAATCTATTGTTATAGAAGTCAAATGACAATGAATACGATGAATGTATTGATATGTACACAATAATATCATAGTATGTATTACATTTAATATTGTAGTAGATGAGATAAAAAGTAATATAAGTATTTCTGTTTGATTTATTTTTAACCATATCCATTTTTAACATATCCGATTAGTATCCGCATCCGATCCGCTAATATCCGATTTATATCTGATATCCGATTTTGGCGGATACGGATATCATTTTTTCACATCCGTCAATATCCGTATCCGTATCCGTATCCGAAGGTTGGGTGCGGATATGGATATGGTAGAGATAATATCCGATCCGTATCCGATCCGATGGCACCCCTAAATATGGTGCCTATTTATAGGCAAAACCTTCAAACCCCTTCATCATTTCACACATCAAAATCATAGGGCGGCTATGATCTTCATAGGGCGGCTAAGATCTTCTTAGGGCGGCTAAGATCTTCATAGGGCGGCTATGATCTTCTTAGGGTAGCTATTGGTGGCTTTTAGGGTGGGTATTCATTAAAGACATATTAACAAATCTCCACCTTGTCTTGAATGAATAGAAAAAATCTCTCCACCTTAACTTGAACTGTATCAAGCGTCCTTTGGATTCTTGCTGTCTTCTCTAGCCTCGACGGGCTCAACCTTCGCCACTTTGAACACCAAGCAATTCGAGACAATACTTGAACTTGTGCGAAGGTACGGGCTTTGTCATCATATCTGCTGGATTATCTGCAGTACCAATTTTCTTAACTTTGATGACTTCACTTTCTCGAATAAAGTGATACCTGACATCAATGTGTTTGGTTCTCTCATGATACATCTGGTGCTTCGTCAGATGTATAGCACTCTGGCTGTCACAAAACACCGTAGTTACTCCTTGGTGTAAGCCGAGATCTTCAACCAAGCCTCTTAATCAAATAGCTTCTTTCACTGCCTCTGTAACTGCCATATACTCTGCCTCCGTAGTAGACAAAGCAACTGTCGACTGTAAAGTCGCCTTCCAACTAATGGCACTACCTGAAAGAGTGAAAGCATAACCTGTCAGAGATCTTCTTCTATCTAAATCGCCCGCAAAATTTGAATCTGAATATCCTGCAATTTTACAATCAGAATTAGTTCCCCTGGCAAAACACAGACCAATATTAGTAGATCTTTTTAAATATCTCAAAATCCATTTCACTGCCTGCCAATGGCCTTTGCCTGGCCTGTCCATATATCGACTTACGACACTAACTGCATGTGAAATGTCCGGTCGAGTGCACACCATAGCATACATAATGCTTCCAACTGCATTGGCATAGGGAACATGAGCCATGTACATCTCTTCTTCATCACTTTGAGGAGACAAATCTGCTGAAAGTCGAAAATGAGCAGCAAGTGGAGTTTTCACAGGTTTGGCATCAAGCATGCCAAATCTCTCTAACACCTTCTCGATGTATTTCTTCTGAGATAGGAACAATTTTCCTTCTTGCCTGTTCCTGTGAATTTCCATTCCCAAAATCTTCTTCGCTGCTCCCAAATCTTTCATCTCAAACTCTTGTTTGAGTAGAGCTTTCAACTTATCAACTTCAGACATGTCTTTAGCTGCAATCAACATGTCATCAACATATAAAAGCAAATATACAAAAGAACCATCATTAAGCTTCCGATGATAAACACAACTATCATATTTACTCCTAGAGTAGCCATGCTCAATCATGAAAGTATCAAACCTCAAATACCATTACCTAGGTGACTGCTTCAAACCATAAAGAGATTTCTTTAACCTGCACACATGGTCTTCTTTGCCTTCAATAACAAATCCTTCTGGTTGATGCATAAAGATTTGCTCTTCAAGCTCGCCATGAAGAAAAGCTGTTTTCACATCAAGTTGCTCGAGCTCTAGATCGAACCAAGCAACCATGGCTAGCAACACACGGATAGAGGTGTGCTTCACAACTGGAGAGAATACTTCATTGAAGTCGACCCCCTCTGTTTGACTGTAGCCTTTGGCTACCAAGCGTGCTTTGTATCTTACAGACTCAGCACCAGGAATTCCTTCTTTCTTCTTAAAGACCCATTTGCAGCCAATAATTTTGTAACGCCCCGATCCCAAGGATACGGAGACGTTATGGCGACGTACATACGCGAGGTGGGAACACGCTCACGCGTACGTTAAGCCTCAGTACAATACATTACCTCCATATAGATATGAGGTCCAGCATGAAAGCAGTACAAGAATACCTGCAGAAAGAGGTCAGCGATCATAACAGATATGAAAACAAGGATAAATAAGATAATAGAAATAAAGTACTAAAATACCTATGAATAGTCCTGATGCGGAATCTCCCATGTGACTCCAAGGCACTCTCTGAAGCTATGGTAACTCGGATCTCCAATCTGGGCATGCAAACCCAGGGTCGTCAGAAAGCGACCTAGTGAGTGGGCCCAAATTTTAACTAGCTCCGAACGGTGCCCAAAAATTACAGAAAATAGAGAATATTATTCTAAGACCTAAAATGAAGACGGTTTGCAGAAACTCGATCCGGTTTGCAAATTAAAAATCCCAGAGTATCTCGCCGATACGGGCGACACCGGTTTGGCCGGATTTTTGATAAATTCTGAAAAATTTCCAAAAATACCGAACGTAGTTCACGTGATTCTACGACACATGATGAAAGCGGATTCTTAGAATTCAACTCCGTTTGTGAAATAAAAATCGGAAGGCCGGTTATCGGTATCGGTCGACACCGACAACGGAGATTTTCCAAAATAATCCAGAAAAATTCTAGAAAATCCTGAAAAATTTAAAATATTAGGAAATGATTTTGAAACTGAAATCAACTAAATCGAACTACCACGGAGGTCAAATCAATTTTTGTACGTCGTATTGCGTACCGATACTGTGATACGTACACCGGGGAGTAGGGTGTTACAAATTTTCTGTCCCCTCAGCGGCTTCACTAACTCCCATGTTTGGTTCTTGTGAAGAGATTCCATCTCTTCAGTCATAGCAACAGTCCATTCTGCAGCTTCATCAGAACTGATAGCCTCATTGTAGGTAGAAGGCTCTGGAATCTCAATAGATTCTGCCACACTTAGAGCATAAGCGACCATATCTGCATAGGCGTATCGCTTAGGTGGACGGATCTGCCTTCTTGCTCTCCCGGTGGCAATACTGTACTGTTGTTCTTGCAGTGTATCACCTGAAGTTGAACCTTGAGCATCATTGACTGGTTCAACGCGAGTGCTCTCCTGCACTCCTTCTGTAACTTTGCTCTCAAGCTCCACCTGCTTGCTTGCTTCCTCTCCTGAACCTGTAATATCAACAACAGACTCCTTTCTCGGTTGAAGCATGTAATTTCATCAAAAGTAACATCCCTACTAATAATAAATTTAGGTGACTTAGGATCAGGAAGCCACAACCTGTATCCTTTCACCCCAGTAGCATAACCAAGAAATATAGCTTTCTTTGCCCTAGGTTCAAGCTTACCATCATTTACATGAAAATAAGCAGGGCAACCAAATACTCGTAAATGAGAGTAATTAGCAGGGGTACCAGACCATACCTCTTCAGGAGTCTTAAAATCAATAGCTGTAGAGGGAGACCGATTTACCAAATAGCAAGCTGTATTTACTGCCTCGGCCCAAAAACATTTTGACAAACTGGCATTAGAGAGCATGCACCGAGCTCTCTCCAACAGTGTCCTGTTCATCCTTTCTGCAACTCCATTCTGTTGTGGTGTGTATCGAACTGTACGATGCCGCACAATTCCTTCATTTTTGTAGAATTGATCAAACTCCATGGAACAGAACTCCATTCCATATCGGTCCTGAGGCGCTTCACCTTCTTTCCTGTTTGCTTTTCGATCATAGCCTTCCACTGCTTGAAGGTAGCAAACACATCGCTCTTATGCTTGAGAGGATACACCCAAACTTTTCTAGAATAATCATCAATTAAAGTTAGAAGATAACTAGCTCCGCCTTTTGATGGAACCTGAGAGGGACCCCAAACATCTGAATGGTTGTAGTCTAAGGTATCTTTAGTCCTGTGAACACCTGTACCAAAAGAAACTCTGTGCTGCTTGCCAAAAACACAATGTTCACAAAAGTCAAGTTTTCCTATTTTCGGGCCACAAAGCAAACCTTGCTTACTCAACATGTGTAGTCCTCTCTCACTCATATGCCCTAACCGCATATGCCACAAACGAGTGGTATCTAAGTCTGGGTCTTCTAACATTGACACAGCGACATCACCTGTCACCGTGCTACCTTGAAGGATATAAAGGGTATCCATCTTCTTTCCTTTCATCACAACAAGAGAGCCTTTGCTAACTCTCAAAACTCCACCTTCAGCTGAAAACTTATAACCGTTGGAGTCAAGGGTGCCCAAAGAAATTAAATTTTTCTTCAAATCCGGCACATGCCGAACATTACTCAATGTCCTAACAATACCGTCATGCATTCTAATCTTGATTGACCCAATACCAATTGTCTTGCAGGGCATGTTATTTCCCATTAGGACATTACCACCATCAATTGGTTGGTAAGTCACAAACCAGTCCCTGTGAGGACATATGTGATAAGAACAACCTGAATCAAGAACCCACTCATCTCGTGAACGGGCATCAAGGACAGTAACTGAAAGAACCTCATGTGATGTGGAGGATTCTTCTGCAACACTAACAACTGAAGATTTCTCATCTTGAGATTTACTCCTTACATCTTCTTTTTCTTTGAGCTTAAAACAATCTTTTTTATAGTGTCCAAACTTATGACAATAGTGACACTCAACATTTTTCTTAACCTAGATTTAGATCTGAATTTTCCTCGAGATTTTTCTCGACCCTTCTCCGTACGACCACGGACGAACAAGCCTTCAGCTTGATCCTCACTTCCTACAACTGACACCTTTTGTCTTAACTCCTTAGAATGTAAAGCTGATTTGACATCTTCTAAAGAGAGTGTATCTCTACCATAGAGCATACTATTAACAAATTTTCAAAGGAAGGAGGTAATGAGCACAATAAGATGAGAGCCTGATCTTCTTCATCTGTTCTAACATCAATATTTTTTAAATCCATGAGAATTTTATTGAGCTCATCTAAGTGGTCTTTAATTGGCGTACCTTCCTTCATGCGAAGAGTGAAGAGGCGCTGCTTCAAGTAGAGCTTGTTGGTCAGGGACTTTGTCATATACAAGCTCTCTAATTTGAGCCACAAACCAGCGGCAGTATCTTCATCGGCAACCTCCCGCAAAACTTCGTCAGCTAGACAAAGTTGTATGGCACTATGCGCCTTCATCTCGAGTTTGTAACACCCCGCTTCCGGAATACGCACTTAGTTGCGTATTCAGATTTCTCGATCGTATTTTTCGATTTACTTCCTATATTTGTTTTGTATTATGAATTCTTTATATGATCGTTTTGCCTTGGATTTGGATTCGTGGACTCGGAGTCAGCTCTAGTCTGAACCGAGAACCCGATCCTAGTAAATTGCTCGATTTGGTCTTTCCGGTAATACGATTTGACCGATTTCAATTTTAAACATCATTTTCTATTATTTTAGATTTTTGTGATTTTCTGAAATTTTCCTTAATTAAAATGAAAATCTTCAAAACCGGTGTCGATCAGCACCGCTGACCGACTTCTGGATTTTTAATTTACAAATGGAGTCAAATTTTGAGAAACCGCTTTCACATATTTTTTTAGAATAATATTTACTATCTTAATTCATTTTTGGGGCATTTTCAGAATTTATCAAAATTCTGCCCGAGTTGGTATCGACCGATATTGACGGCTGATTCCAGGATTTTTAATTTCAAAACTATAAAGAATTTCTTAAAACGGCTTTCACCATGAGTCTTAGAATAATATTCTTGATTTTTGAGAATTTTTGCGGGTCGTTCCGAGATACTTGATTTCGGGACGATTTCGGTATTTTTCCGAAAGTTTTCCGCATCCACAACTGAATCCCGGGAATCCGCCACTATAATTATTTTCACTTTTCTTCCAAGAAAATATCTTCCTCTTTTCATTTTCTTTTCCTTTTTCCTTTTTCTTTCCTTCTTTTTCCTTCCACCAAATTCTCCATTTTTCCACCAAAAATATCTTCTCCAAAATATCTCCTCCACCAAAATATCTTCTCCAAAAATATCCCAAAACACTCAAACTCCTCTCCCATCAACAAGGTCGGCCAAGAGAGCCACCTCACCTATTCATTTTACAAAAAACCCCCTCCCTAAAACATTTTTACATCTCCTTCACAAATTTCAAATCCTATATAAACCTTTCCTTCTCCTTTTTCCTTCATTTTTCTCTTCTTCACCAAAACTCCAACCACCACCAATTCCTCCTTCATCTCCTCCACAACAACAACCACTACAACTTCTTCAACTCCCTACCTTCATCTTCTTCCTCCTCCATCTCCATATAAACCACCACAACTTCAACAACTCCACCAAAGCTTCCACCTTCTCCTTTACCTTCTCCAAAAATACCACCACCATCAAAATCCTCCACAAAGCCACCATCACTCCATCATCTTAGGGCTGGTACCCTCCTTTTGGATTGGGGCCGCGTTCTTCTCCGTTGGCAAGACTTAGGGCCGGTACCCTCCTTTTGGATTGGGGCCGAACTTCCCTTCGTCGGGCGCAGCAAGGAATCTTGTCGGCGAGTGATTTTCCTCGCCAAGACTTTCCTAACGCGGATCTCACCCCGCGTCTAGGCAATCCCTTAACGCGCTCCGCGCGTTTCTGTATTGACGCGACGCAGAACCCACGTCCGCGTCCGCGTTTCCCTCGCGTCCGCACTTGAACGCAGACCTCGCGTTTGAGGCATCTATGCGACGCGAATCCCGCTTCTGCTATCCCGCGTCTGCTATTCTCGCGACGCGATCCTCGCGTCTGTGATTTCCGCGTTTGCTATTCCGGCGTCTGCCATTCCTGCGACACGAACCCCCGCGTCTCACTTCCTCAAACCGCGTCTCCTTGTACACTCTTTCCTTCCATAATTATGGCGCGTCCCGAGTTCAGTGGATTTCGGACCCTTCGGCATATCTGGTGATTTAGGCGAGTGTTCTCGCTCTCGCCTCCATTTGGGTTTCCCCGCTTCGTCGGGTCGACATGTGTTTTACTCCATGTTTTCATTGTATCATGTATTGGGCTGAGTCCCTGTATTTGTGTATGGCCGAGTGCCAATGTCTGGACATGTATTGCTCTGTGACGAATGCTTGTATTATGGTAGTTTATTTATTGTTCATGTGGTACTAACATTGCAGGTCTCTCAGCCTTTAACCTCCGGTCACTCACTATCTCGAAAGGGAAGTGATTGGGGCCGGCAGGTCTCCCCGTTCTTCAGCCTCCGGTCACTCACTATCTCGAAAGAGAGGTGATTGGGACCGTCAGGCTTCCCAGTGCAGCCTCCGGTCACTCACTATCTCGAAAGGGAAGTGATTGGGACCGTCAGGTCTTCGGCCCCGCCTGGTTGTCATGATCAGCGTTCAGCGCTTTACCACTTGATTCGTCTAGGCGAGATACTGCCGGATTTTCTACTCGCACTTTAGGCCGAGTTGTCCCGGTAACCTTACCAGACGCTCCAGTGTTAAATCCTGTTTGCTGTCTGTATTTCCAGCTCGCTCAGCTCTGCTTGGATGTGCTCAGCTACTGTTTTACTGCATGCCATTATTTTATATCTGTCATTTACATGTTGCTATTTAACACATGTATATCACCTGGCAGCTGATGTGTTATCACCTAACATCGGACCTGCTACTTCTTGGCAAGACCCCTTGTCGTGATATGACTTGCCACCGGACTAATACCAATCTCTTGACATGACTGGTTGCCTGTCTAATATCACCATCTTGTCATGCTATCCCTTGACACCCGGCATGATATACTTGTCATGTGATTATCTCATTTACGGGAATACTGTACTTGTTATCCTGCATTACATGCAGTGACTTGAATCTTGTACTTGTTATCCTGTATTATATATACAGTGACCTGAATCCATAGTACTCATGTACTCCTGAACTCCTGATCATGTCTTGTACCTGCTATTCCCGTAAATTGATAATCACATATTAAATTCTAATAAGACAACTTGCATCCGGTTTGGGGGAAACTGTTGGGCCCTGATTAATCATGTTTATGGTGGTCTTATCGAACCGCGCGTGGCCACATACTTGAGGGATCACCTGGCGGCCACCAGGGATTCCGTGGGGTGTGCTGGCACCCCTACTCCTGATTGTTCCTGCCATGTATGCACACGCCCTAGGCCTATTTCTATGGGACCTGCGATACTCTATTCCTGTTCGGGCGTAAATAAGTCCCGGTACCTAGCGGTACGTTCCGGCTCAACACCGGATACTCCTGAACCGTTGTCCCGGGCATGTACGGGGCCCATCCGAAATATGATTCATCGAACCTTATCAGTTTCCAAATAACTTGCTCTATAAGTTGTAAGTGGAAGTATGTGGAATGGGACGCATACTGAAACCTGCAACTTAGACGGCCCCAATTATAATAAGATGCTAATATACAATTTGATGTACCGTTTTGTAACTCGGGTTGTATGTGCTTGGATTATGGTGACATGGGATAAAGGTATATAGATGAGGGTTTCCTTGTTTGGATTATTCCTTCGAGGTACTAATCTCATGGGGCCGCGACCTAAGCTTGTACAATCGGTTTTGCTCGTAATCGTTTTATTCGGTTTTATCGGTTTTTATCGGTTTATGTTAGTTTAGGAGATATCTGGTGTTGCCCTATCTACTTTATTTCTCGTCTCGTTACTTTCCCTTATCTTATCATACCATGAGTATTCTCTGCTTGATATCACTTATTATGTATCTACTTGCTTCTGTATGCTTATGCTCACGACACGATTTTTAATGCATGCTTATGATTCGGTTTTATCGATACACATGTGCTTATCCTTGCACGCCATCTGGCTTTCGTCTCACCACTCGCCTGGGGAGTTCTGACTCCTCTGGATCCTCATGTCCAGGTCCTGGAGCTTGGACCGAAGGGGACCATCTTGCTGAGGACCAAGCTTACTTCTGTGGAGCAGACAGATCAACTGTAGCTCCAGTCCCATCCTTGCTCCCCCTTGTTGGCTCGCGGCTTCTCCAGTTATCTCGTGAGCGCCCCTATTCATATATATATGTCTCTTTGTATTCTCGCAATTGCGCCTATCAGGTGATGTAATATTATTGTAATATTTATCACCTCTGGTGATAACTTTGTAATTGTACTCATATGTTGGAATGTATAATGCACCACTCGCTTCCGTACTCTGATTCTTGCCTGTACTGATGCTTAGCGTATATACGTGAGGGTATTTCTGACCTACGTATATACGTTGCAGTGACGTCCCCGTACCCTCCGGATCGGGGCGTTACAGGGTGGTATCAGAGCCTAGGCTCTCACATCCTCAGTACGTCCAGATGGCAAATTAATGGTAAAGATATTTGCAACTGGAATACAAGAGTCCTGGTTATACAATCCAACTACAAGTGCAGAGTTATCTATTCCTTCCTTCTGATCCATTACTTGAATCCTGAGACCTTCAATCTTTTACCTTCCAGCTTCTTCCTGTTACCCACTTCAACCAACTCAGATATGGAAAGACGGGGAACACGTAAAGGTGCTGGTACCTCTCAAAATGGATCCAACAGAGACAGTGATGGTATGATGAGGATACTTCAAGGGATGATGCAGAGTCAACAACAGCAGACAGAGCTTCTACGTCAAGGACTGTTGGTTGCACCCCGAGAACAGAGGCCAGGCAGCGTATCAGATTTCAGGAGGTTACAACCGGCTATCTTTTCAGGTACAGAGAAGCCCCTGGATGCAGAACAGTGGCTGATAGACACAACCGATCTTTTGAAGGCGGCCCGAGTCCCTGATGAGAACCAAGTGGAAGTAGCGAAGATACAATTGAAGGATGTGGCCCGGACATGGTGGTTGGCGGAAGAAGCGACACTGGAGAAACCCATCACATGGGACCAATTCTCAAAGGGGTTCTATGAGAGATTCTTCCCTGCAACAGCTCAGAAGGAAATGGAAGAACAATTTATCCGCCTGCAGCAACGCAATCGGATAGTGGATGAATATGCTGCCGAATTCTTGAGGCTTAGCAGGTTTGCACCCTACATGGTGACAGACGAAGAAAAACGGGCTAGCCGATTTCAGCAAGGGCTGAAGATGGATGTCCAGATGTTTCTTATTCCTCAACAGCTGAAGACATACTCTCAGGTCCTCTCTATTGCCCGTGAAGTAGAACGAGGACTGGAGAAGAAGAATGATAAGAACCAGGTACAGAACAAGTCAGTGAAGAGACCCTTTCAGTTGATGAACGAAGAAGATTCAACCAGGACCACCAACGGGCCGATAGTCAAGCGACCATTCCGACCTCCCCCTCAGCAGATGATATGCGGGTACTGCCAAAAGCCCGGACACATCCAACGCAACTGCCGAAGGGCTAATGGACTATGTTTGGTGTGTGGATCCGGTAACCACTCGACAAGTGGTTGCCCATTCAAGAGGACCTATCCAACACCACCAACAATTCCAGCACAAGCAACACCCCCGGCACTTCCAGCTCCACCACTGAGGAGGAACCCAGAACCCGTTGACCGAAGAGCTCCATTCCCGCCCCAACAGTATGACCAGCCACAGAGAGGAGCAAGACCTAGAGCAGATTATGGCAGAGGCCAAGTTCACAACATGGCGGCAGAGGTATCGGATGAAGCAGCAGCAGCAGAGTATGAAGCTCAGTATCTGGAGCAGGAACCTTGAGGATGTTACTGTAACAGCAACCCCTGACCTTTTGTGTTTTGAGTTGGTTATCCTTGTCCAGCTACCCCTGATCTTTTGTACCTTGGGTTGATTATCTTTCTAAATATTCCACTTCATCATCCTCTCATTGTCCCTCCTGGTCCCTCCTGTGTTCATCTTACCCTGTTTTGGTTTTTCGAAGCCTTTATTCCCGCCCTTGTCCTCCTTGTGTTCAATTTACCCTTATCGAAATTGCGAGGACGCAATTTTTTTGTAAGGTGGATGGATTGTAACACCCCGCTTCCGGAATACGCACTTAGTTGCGTATTCGGATTTCTCGATCGTATTTTTGATTTACTTCCTATATTTGTTTTGTATTATGAATTCTTTATATGATCGTTTTGCCTTGGATTTGGATTCGTGGACTCGGAGTCAGCCCTAGTCTGGACCGAGAACCCGATCCTAGTAAATTGCTCGATTTGGTCTTTCTGGTAATCCGATTTGACCGATTTCAATTTTAAACATCATTTTCTATTATTTTAGATTTTCTGTGATTTTTTGGAATTTTCCTTAATTAAAATGAAAATCTTCAAAACCGGTGTCGACCAACACCGCTGACCGACTTCTAGATTTTTAATTTACAAATGGAGTCAAATTTTGAGAAACCGCTTTCACATATTTTTTTAGAATAATATTTACTATCTTAATTCATTTTTGGGGCATTTTCAGAATTTATCAAAATTCTGCCCGAGTTGGTATCGACCGATATTGACGGCTGATTCCATGATTTTTAATTTCAAAACTATAAAGAATTTCTTAAAACGGCTTTCACCATGAGTCTTAGAATAATATTCTTGATTTTTGAGAATTTTTGCGGGTCGTTCCGAGATACTTGATTTCGGGACGATTTCGGTATTTTTCCGAAAGTTTTCCGCATCCACAACTGAATCCGGGAATCCGCCACTATAATTATTTTCACTTTTCTTCCAAGAAAATATCTTCCTCTTTTCATTTTCTTTTCCTTTTTCCTTTTTCTTTCCTTCTTTTTCCTTCCACCAAATTCTCCATTTTTCCACCAAAAATATCTTCTCCAAAATATCTCCTCCACCAAAATATCTTCTCCAAAAATATCCCAAAACACTCAAACTCCTCTCCCATCAACAAGGTCGGCCAAGAGAGCCACCTCACCTATTCATTTTACAAAAAACCCCCTCCCTAAAACATTTTTACATCTCCTTCACAAATTTCAAATCCTATATAAACCTTTCCTTCTCCTTTTTCCTTCATTTTTCTCTTCTTCAGCAAAACTCCAACCACCACCAATTCCTCCTTCATCTCCTCCACAACAACAACCACTACAACTTCTTCAACTCCCTACCTTCATCTTCTTCCTCCTCCATCTCCATATAAACCACCACAACTTCAACAACTCCACCAAAGCTTCCACCTTCTCCTTTACCTTCTCCAAAAATACCACCACCATCAAAATCCTCCACAAAGCCACCATCACTCCATCATCTTAGGGCCGGTACCCTCCTTTTGGATTGGGGCCGTGTTCTTCTCCGTTGGCAAGACTTAGGGCCGGTACCCTCCTTTTGGATTGGGGCCGAACTTCCCTTCGTCGGGCGCAGCAAGGAATCTTGTCGGCGAGTGATTTTCCTCGCCAAGACTTTCCTAACGCGGATCTCACCCCGCGTCTAGGCAATCCCTTAACGCGCTCCGCGCGTTTCTGTATTGACGAGACGCAGAACCCACGTCCGCGTCCGCGTTTCCCTCGCGTCCGCACTTGAACGCAGACCTCGCGTTTGAGGCATCTATGCGACGCGAATCCCGCGTCTGCTATCCCGCGTCTGCTATTCTCGCGACGCGATCCTCGCGTCTGTGATTTCCGCGTTTGCTATTCCGGCGTCTGCCATTCCTGCGACACGAACCCCCGCGTCTCACTTCCTCAAACCGCGTCTCCTTGTACACTCTTTCCTTCCATAATTACGGCGCGTCCCGAGTTCAGTGGATTTCGGACCCTTCGGCATATCTGGTGATTTAGGCGAGTGTTCTCGCTCTCGCCTCCATTTGGGTTTCCCCGCTTCGTCGGGTCGACATGTGTTTTACTCCATGTTTTCATTGTATCATGTATTGGGCTGAGTCCCTGTATTTGTGTATGGCCGAGTGCCAATGTCTGGACATGTATTGCTCTGTGACGAATGCTTGTATTATGGTAGTTTATTTATTGTTCATGTGGTACTAACATTGCAGGTCTCTCAGCCTTTAACCTCCGGTCACTCACTATCTCGAAAGGGAAGTGATTGGGGCCGGCAGGTCTCCCCGTTCTTCAGCCTCCGGTCACTCACTATCTCGAAAGAGAGGTGATTGGGACCGTCAGGCTTCCCAGTGCAGCCTCCGGTCACTCACTATCTCGAAAGGGAAGTGATTGGGACCGTCAGGTCTTCGGCCCCGCCTGGTTGTCATGATCAGCGTTCAGCGCTTTACCACTTGATTCGTCTAGGCGAGATACTGCCGGATTTTCTACTCGCACTTTAGGCCGAGTTGTCCCGGTAACCTTGCCAGACGCTCCAGTGTTAAATCCTGTTTGCTGTCTGTATTTCCAGCTCGCTCAGCTCTGCTTGGATGTGCTCAGCTACTGTTTTACTGCATGCCATTATTATATCTGTCATTTACATGTTGCTATTTAACACATGTATATCACCTGGCAGCTGATGTGTTATCACCTAACATCGGACCTGCTACTTCTTGGCAAGACCCCTTGTCGTGATATGACTTGCCACCGGACTAATACCAATCTCTTGACATGACTGGTTGCCTGTCTAATATCACCATCTTGTCATGCTATCCCTTGACACCCGGCATGATATACTTGTCATGTGATTATCTCATTTACGGGAATACTGTACTTGTTATCCTGCATTACATGCAGTGACTTGAATCTTGTACTTGTTATCCTGTATTATATATACAGTGACCTGAATCCATAGTACTCATGTACTCCTGAACTCCTGATCATGTCTTGTACCTGCTATTCCCGTAAATTGATAATCACATATTAAATTCTAATAAGACAACTTGCACCCGGTTTGGGGGAAACTGATAGGCCCTGATAATCATGTTTATGGTGGTCTTATCGAGCCGCACGTGGCCACATACTTGAGGGATCACCTGGCGGCCACCAGGGATTCCGTGGGGTGTGCTGGCACCCCTACTCCTGATTGTTCCTGCCAGGTATGCACACGCCCTAGGCCTATTTCTATGGGACCTGCGATACTCTATTCCTGTTCGGGCGTAAATAAGTCCCGGTACCTAGCGGTACGTTCCGGCTCAGCACCGGATACTCCTGAACCGTTGTCCCGGGCATGTACGGGGCCCATCCGAAATATGATTCATCGAACCTTATCAGTTTTCAAATAACTTGCTCTATAAGTTGTAAGTGGAAGTATGTGGAATGGGACGCATACTGAAACCTGCAACTTAGACGGCCCCAATTATAATAAGATGCTAATATACAATTTGCTGTACCGTTTTGTAACTCGGGTTGTATGTGCTTGGATTATGGTGACATGGGATAAAGGTATATAGATGAGGGTTTCCTTGTTTGGATTATTCCTTCGAGGTACTAATCTCATGGGGCCGCGACCTAAGCTTGTACAATCGGTTTTGCTCGTAATCGGTTTATTCGGTTTTATCGGTTTTTATCGGTTTATGTTAGTTTAGGAGATATCTGGTGTTGCCCTATCTACTTTATTTCTCGTCTCGTTACTTTCCCTTATCTTATCATACCATGAGTATTCTCTGCTTGATATCACTTGTTATGTATCTACTTGCTTCTGTATGCTTATGCTCACGACACGGTTTTCAATGCATGCTTATGATTCGGTTTTATCGATACACATGTGCTTATCCTTGCACGCCATCTGGCTTTCGTCTCACCACTCGCCTGGGGAGTTCTGACTCCTCTGGATCCTCATGTCCAGGTCCTGGAGCTTGGACCGAAGGGGACCATCTTGCTGAGGACCAAGCTTACTTCTGTGGAGCAGACAGATCAACTGTAGCTCCAGTCCCATCCTTGCTCCCCCTAGTTGGCTCGCGGCTTCTCCAGTTATCTCGTGAGCGCCCTTTTGTACTATTCATATATATACGTCTCTTTGTATTCTCGCAATTGCGCCTATCAGGTGATGTAATATTATTGTAATATTTATCACCTCTGGTGATAACTTTGTAATTGTACTCATATGTTGGAATGTATAATGCACCACTCGCTTCCGTACTCTGATTCTTGCCTGTACTGATGCTTAGCGTATATACGTGAGGGTATTTCTGACCTACGTATATACGTTGCAGTGACGTCCCCGTACCCTCCGGATCGGGGCGTTACAGAGTTCTTCTTTTTCATCCTCGGACATGGATTCCGGCAACTTGTCCTTACCGGATAAGACTTTCAACAAGCCTTGATGCACCAAGAGAGCCCGCATTTTGACTCTCCACAAACTGAAGCTATTTCTCCCGTCGAATTTCTCTACTTTGTACTTTGTCGAAGCCATCAGGAAACCCACAAGAAGATAACACTAGCTCTGATACCAGTTTGTTGGAGCAGTGGGCTTCAAATAAAAGAGATGGCAAGTATAGAGAGACAGATAGCAATATAAAAGATAGAAACAGAGAGAACAGCACACCAGTATTAACGTGGTTCGGTCAGTGTGACCTACGTCCACGGAGAAGACAGCAAGAGGAATCCACTAATCAAAAGAGGGGAGAATACAAGAGATTACAACTCAAATCTCACTCACCCAAGCCCAATGAAACCCAAACTCACAAAAGGAAGATGAATGACAAGAGAAAGGAGAGAACACTACAAAATTTGACAACTCTCTTCTCACTTCCTTACTACTTCCAATCTCATGCAATATGGTGCCTATTTATAGGCAAAACCTTCAAACCCCTTCATCATTTCACACATCAAAATCATAGGGTGGCTATGATCTTCATAGGGTGGCTAAGATCTTCATAGGACGGCTATGATCTTCATAGGGCGGCTATGATCTTCATAGGGCGGCTAAGATCTTCATAGGGCGGCTATGATCTTCTTAGGGCGGCTAAGATCTTCATAGGGCGGCTATGATCTTCTTAGGGTAGCTATTGGTGGCTTTTAGGGTGGGTATTCATTAAAGACATATTAACATGATCCACAATGAATAAAGGGATATTTTATAAGAGATAGACTTGTGTCCTTCTAAAAAGACTTGACCCCATATTCTTCTCACTCAAATTCAACCCTAACATTCGAATACAAGATCTACTCTGTTGAAATTAATCTATATTATTTCAAGTATTTATAAATCAAAAATCAAGTGTTTTAAATATTTTTGTCCATGCATCAAGTAGCGGGGAAAACGGACGGCCTAAATAGTGAGTTGGTTAGTTTAACGGTGTAGAACTTGGGGTGGCAATTGGGTCGGGTCGGGTCAACCCGACCTGATTACTGCTCGACCGATATAATAATCGGGTCGGGTCGACCCGACCCGATTATTATACGGGTCAAAAATTCAGACCCAGACCCAGACCCATTCTTAGTCGGGTCGACCCGACCCGACCTATTTGACCCGATTATTAAATTTTAAATACAATTTCTTTACATTTTATTACCAAATTGTTGGTTGGTATAGTTAGTCATCACACTAAACTCCACACATTAGAGGCCACGGGTTCAAAACTGGTCTTACGCATATTTTTTGACAATTTGATTTAGGTGAAGGCGAGGAGGTGGGGGCGGCAGAGGAGGAGATCAAGGGGAGGAGGCCGAGGAGGAGAGAGAATAATCGGGTCTGGCGGGTTCGGGTCGACCAGACCCATTTAATAATCGGGTCAGACGGGTCGACCCGATTACGACCCAAACCCGATTAACCCAAACCCAGACCCGCTAACTTCGGGTCGGGTCGGGTCTGGTAGGTCGCGACCTGTCTGCCACCCCTACGTAGAACATTTGAAACCTAACAAAAATTAGTTTATAGGGTTTTTTAAATGTTTAGATCATAATAAAATGACCGGATCGAGAATTTGAATATCTAAAGATATAGATCTAACCAACTCACTACTTTCGGCCGTCCATTTTGCGTCGCTTGATCGATAGGCAAAAAGTATTCAAAATACTTGATTTTTGTTTATAAATACTTGAAATAATATAGATCAACTTCAATGGCGTGGATTTTGTATTCGAATATCGGAGGTTTGAATTTAATCAACTTCAACGACGTGGATTTTGTATTCGAATATTAGAAGTTTAAATTTAAGTGGGAAGGATTCGGGGTCAAATCCTTCGACACAAGTCTATCTCATTTTATAAATTAGGCTTTATATAATTGCATAGTATATAATACACATTGCTAATTATGTTTGCATGTTAGCATATTATGAATTGTTACTCAATTAGGCAATTATCTTATTTCGTGTCTCCGTGTTATCTCTATGTCAGCGTGATCCAAACTTTGGGGAGAGAGATTCCTATCTCCAATCGGTTTGCGTACTAAAAGGGTGAAATTCCGCGTGGTTTATTTGATACTTGATATGACTTAACTGTGAAACTGATACTTGAAAGTGGTGTTTCAAGATTTCTCAAGTTGAGGGAGAATCCTAAAAAACCCATAAAAGTTAAAGGGATATTACGAAAATTAGCCATAGAATGGTTGGGAGCTCTTCTGCTTCCTTCAAGAAGCAATTAGTTGAGAGAAGAGATTCCTCGTGTTGAATTGTTTCGTCCTTGGCTTCGTAACTTCTTACTTCCAATCCCGGCATCTTCAATATCATCTGATATATTATCTTCTCTCGAACAGTGAAGAAGACCTGCACAGATTTTCCCTTCACAGTCGAGAGGGTCAGGCTGTGTTGTGCAGAGAATTAATCTAGGAGGTAATTGCAAGCCCTCTGGTATATCCCTGTATTAACAAAAAAAAAATAGGTCATCTATTGCTTCAGCTTGGTTTATATGCTGCCTTTTCCTGTCCTTCAATCAAAAATTAGGTGCCTTGTTTCCCCTAATTTATAAGTTAGCTGCAAATTGTTAACCTTTTTAACAGGACTTGGAGGCAGATGATGTGATTTTCAACAATGCTGGTGACGATGCTGGTCAGATCAGTGAACCCACTGCCCGACGATAAGAAAGCTCTAGTACCCGGCAGTAAGAAAGTTCTAGTGTCCCCCGCAAGTGGCATCCTGGTCAGCCTTGGGTTCATAACAGTTTCGGTCACTCACAGATCACCGGTTCGAGTGTTGCGAACATATTTATAATATATTTAATTCCGGCCACCATGACTACTGATTAGATACTAGGTTTGCTCCCTAGTGGTCGCCAGTTGAATCCCTATGTGCAATGATTTTCTAGCTTAAAAAAAAAAAACTAATTGATCAGAGTGTGTTAAAAGAATCTAGCATGCATGTTTTCAGTGCTGATTATGGACTGACATGTTTTATTGCACTCATACAGGGAAAATGTAAGCGACAACAGAAGTGAAAACACTACCATCTGAATCAGCCGGTTGCTCCAATTCAGCAAGGCACGTGCAGTACTTTGATGTATTGTGAATTGCCTCCTATCTTTTTCTTTGTATCGATTAAAGTGATTGACTGTTTTAATGGCAAACACAGATGAGTCAAGAAGAAGCACCTCTAAAAAAGAGGGACAACTGCTGAAGCAGCCTGCGAAGAAAAAGCTTGGTGCACAGAGCGTTTAGAAGAAGAAGCACCAACCAGAGAGACAACTGCTGAAGCAGCCTGCGAAGAAAAAGTTTGGTACACAGAGAGTGAACAAGAAGAAGCACCAAACATGGAGACAACTGTTGAAGCATTCTGTGAAGGGAAAAAAATACCAAACGAGGAATCAAGTGCTGAAGAGAGGGCAAAAAAAGTATCAAACAAAGAGACTAGTGCTGCAGGGAATCAGGAGAGTCTGCAGGAGATTCAGGAGAAGGCAATTGTTCAAGAGAGTCTGCAGCAGACTCAGGAGAAGGCAATTATTCAAGCGAGATTCAAGAGAAGGCAATTGTACAAGAGAGCCTGCACGAGGAGGAACCAGCTACCAAAGTAGCAAGCACTGAGGCGAATCAAGAAATGAAGATATGGTACAAAGAACCATTTGCTGAAGTGACTCAGGAGAAGAAAGCATCTGACAAGGAAACAAGCATAGAGAAACCAAGAAAAAGTGGAAGAGGAAGACCCCAAAAGAGAACAAATTCCACTGTAAGTTGCTTTCCTAAGAAACAAAGAAATACTGAAGAAAAGACACAGCAGCAGGCCCAGCAAGATAACCGATTCAACTGAAGTTGCTTCAGGAGAGCTGAAAATAGGAGGGAGACCCCCCAAGAGAACCAACTTAAGTGGTGTTGCTTTGCCTTCGGAGTTGGAAATACAAAAAGAGAGAGAGAGAGAGAGAGGAAGAGGAAGGCCCCCTAAGAGAATTCACTCAACTGAAGTTGCTTCAGGACCCAAAAAAAAGTGGGAGACCCCCCAAGAAGAGCACATCAAGTGCAGTTGCTTCCTCGTCTGAACTGGAAGAAAGAGGAAGAGAGGCACCAATGGCAACCGAGTCATCTGAGGTTGCTTCCACATCCGAGGAGCAGTGTAGCAGAAACGGTTCTACAGGTTGGAGATGCCCAAACCCGGCAGTCCCAGGCCATAAACTATGTGAATACCACCTGCAGTATCAAAAGATGAGAAGACAAAAGAGAGAGGAAAAAATCCAGGAAAGCATGAGTATCAATTTGAGCTGATCTGCTGTTAATTCAGCACAGAACAAGAGAGATGCTTTGTAGCAAGCAAAACTATGTTTAGCTTATTTCCAAATAACAGGCTAAAATCAGTATGTAGTATTGACTGCTGCTCATGATCATTAGTCACTCACCTAAATAAGACGCCTTTTATGGTTAGCCAGCCTGCGAATTGCTATTTCAAGTCCAATAGATGGATCTCTTGGTAGTTCCACGCGAAGAGTCCTGATATTCCTGCAAAAACTGCTCATTAATTTTTCTTGCATAAAAAGAATGATATGTAATAAGATACTATGGAGCAGTCTGCAAATTCGAAGTAAAACTTGGGTCAGCAGAATTTGCAAATCACAGAATGAGAAATTTCATGTCTTCAGAGTAAACTTGGCTGCAATAAGAAAACACATGCAAATTAGCAGAACCACATAATGGAAAACTATCCTGCTTTTAAGGTTTTATGCAAATACAGCAACTCTCACTATTTCTGCTTCTCAAAGTACGTACAGACATGCGTATATAGTATTTTACGAGTTTTAGTACAAGCAAAATAACAATCTGTGCACAGTTACCTCTATAAGAATATGAAGCCCAGAGTTACTATAGTTCAGTACTCTGGAAGAACAGAAACAACCCATCAACTTTGTAGACAAACAAAAACCCGTCTCTTGCTATTGGAAATAATTATGAGATCACTCAAATAATGTGAAGGTTTTTGTTTCTTGTCATATAGTTGCTCCTCTCAAGGAAAAATGATGAAAGACACAGACAACAGAGCCTAATTGTTTGGCTTAAGCCTTTGAAGTTCCTCTATGATCCCTCTCAACATGCTCCACCAGCAAAACTGGATCTCGGAATGCTCTACTGCACTTGGGGCAGACATCGACTGTTACTCTCTGTTGTTGGACACCTTTATTGTGAGATTTCTCAACATGCTCAATCAGAGCAGTGACTGAGGAGAATCTTGCTGGACACTGAGGGCAGTGCTCCTCAGGACCATCTTCGCTGCTGCTCTGCGCCATTCCATCTTTCGCCTTCTTTAGGGCTTCGTTAGTTGCAATACTCAACCTCTGCAGACCAGATTCAGCACTGGCTCTAACACTGGTTAGTAAGTTTGAACTCCATGATGATCCTCTACTGGAAGAAGCCGAATTAGGTTTTGCTGTCTGACTCCTCTTCAACAGACCAACAAATGGGAAGCCAGAGTCTGGTTTCTTTGGTCCAGGACACTTGTGGTCCAGCCCAAACCTATGCTTCAAGCAGTGCTCTTGGGTACAGTCCCTACACCGGATTGTGTTGGAGAAAGTCAACAGTTCTTTGCAACCAGGAACAGGACATTGCTTCTTTTTGGTAACTTTCTGATAGTTTGACGGGTCACAGTCAGTGTTAACGTGAACATCCCACGTGATGTTTGGGTCTTGGTTGGGACAAGACGAACACCTTTAGCACATAATGGGCATATTAGGACCGTCACATCCTGATCGTTTGCATTCGGACACTGGTGTATAGTGTAACTTCTATGTTGCAGACAGAATACCTGCAGGTGTAAACAAGTTATCATCCAGGAAGCATAACAACTCATGTAGAAACAAAGAAAAAATAAAAGTTTCTGCAGAGAATATATTAGAAAGTAATCATGGGTATGAGGCAAATTACAGAAAGACAAATTTTGAAAGGATTTCCTCACAGCAATGCAACATCGCATGTAGCAACTGCAGTTCATCTAGCATAACAAAGCACACAAAGATGGGAATGTAAGAAAGGGTGTATATAGCATAACAACGATTCATATAGCAACACATTTGTTCCCATCCAAACATAAAAACGCAGCTGTATCTTTTATTGGTAACACATTTTGTCTGTATTGACTGACTGTGCAGATCATTTTTCACATACAACTAAGCATGCTTTGAATAACAACAGTAGCCCTTCAAATCAAGTAGATAGATCATTTTATTTTTATGTTTTTCTCCCTTGTGTCCATGCTACCTATAGAACCCCTTTAAAAACACAGCTCTTCCCTCCGAGTATAATATATGCATTAAAATATAAACATGTGCATATGGATCTGTGATATGCGTCTGCACATTCTGACTAGATGTGTGGAAATTTGGAGCAATCTAAAGGTGCATTTGCAGATAGAGCAAAGTAAATGCCTATCCACTCCTTAGTCATTTCCAGAATTTAGTTTAAATTTCCAATATGGAATTTGAGTGCAATATCTCAACTTGGGGGGGTGGGGGGGGGGGGGGGTGGTGTTGGGGTTGGAATGGTGCACAGTGGATGTTTTGGTATTGATATATTCTGCCAATTTGGCGGTCCAAGGAGCATGTTGGGCACAATCTGGGAATTGATGATAGCCCATGCCCCATGAGTGAGCTGGATTTAGTAGAGTTTTTACTGTGTGTCCAGCTTCTACTTGGAGGGAAATTTCTCTTGCCAGTATCTTTCATAAACTATAATGCATAATTGAACTAAAATCCATTGGACATGTCAGTATCTAATCAACAAGTGACATAGGCTCTAATAACCCTAGAGACTCAAAAGATCTCATGGGCATCATAATATCTCAGAGGTGCAACATTCTTAGGTCTTAAAAAAGGTCATAGATGATCTCAGAAGATCTGAACTCTGGAGATATTGTATAATTTCGGTGTCTTTTTGAGCAGTGTTTATTAAATTTTCAGATATATGCATAAATAGCTTAGAGAAACATGTGTCAAGGCAGATCTTTGGTAAAGATTATAAAAGGGAGAATGTTTTTAAGAATTCCTCATCCTACATTCCTTTTCCTTCTTATTGCCTTCTGTTTTCCTTTACCGCTGAACTCTCATAATTGGATGGTTAATGTAAGCTCATACTTCAGAAGTATCAGGGCACTTTGGAGTAGAGAAAACACTACTAACTCTGTCGCAATCCAAGTAGCAACAAGCATAGTTCAAGATTATCACAGCATGTATCCCATGTTATACTTTGAAACCCTTCAACACAGACATGACTTGTACAACTAGCATTTAGCAGCATGGTTCACAGTCGCAGTCTCGACCGCCGACTCGACGGGCACCATTCCACATCGGTCGCGGCGTCACAGCCCCGATTCGGGCTAGATGTGCAAAACGCTACATAGAAGACACAAAAAATTCTAAAAAAATCATGACAAATCTTTAAAAAAAATATAGACATCAACGTATAACATGTCCAAAACATATCACCAAGCACACTAAATATGAAGATAATGCATAAATACATGTGTCGCGATATTAAAATATCAAAATAAATGCAAAATTTAGTAAATTATATCAAATTAATTAAATTTAAATTAACTACTCTTTTCACAAAAGTAAAAATTAACTCTACTTTTCTAGTAAAAATTTAAATTATATGAAATTAATTATATGAAAATTTGGTTTCACCCGGCCGAGTCACAGGCTCGGCCGGGTCGGGGCCGACTCGGCCTCGACTCAGGTGACTCGGCCGAGTCGGCCCCGAGTCAAGCAAAACAATGCAATAGATTGACTCATGAACCGGTCTCGGAACGGCTGAGTTTTTTAGCCTTGTCTAGCAGGCCAGAAGGGAGCGTGTCAATGAACTGTTGTTGGATTACCTATAATGACATCTTCACTAAACAGTTATTAGTTCCAAAGAGTTCGGCTCTCCGAACAGGGGAGCCATGATCCATGAATTTGTTTGGCAAATTTCACAAAAACAGTAACTCTTCACATGACATCTGATTGAAAAGATAGTAACACTTGTTGGGAAGCTTATAAAGTCTACTCATATGCCGTAGAGCACCAATAGCCAACAAGCATACAAGTAGAAATTGGAAGCCGTTTAAGTTATGAAGGTCCTTGACAGTCAAAGCATAAATTCAGTTCTATCTAGTCAACAGGTCATCTATTCTTTTTGACCCATGGGTTTCCTAGAACTGACTTGGAACAAGTCATGCGTCTCCTTGAAGAATAAGTCTAAATCCAATATAAGATTGTAAAGTTGACTTGAACTCAAATTGTAGATTTACTAGGCAATAACTAGTGAACTAGGTGGGTTAATAATTGTGGTGAAACTAAGAAAGAATTCGCTATAAAGAATGCAAGGCCTTTGTAACTGTGGTGAAACTAAGGAGACTTCTTTATAACGAATGCAAGGCCTTTGTAATTGTCTCCAGGAGAAAGAGGATCAATGCAAATCTTAAGTGCAACGAGAGTTCTCGACCTGAAAACTCAGCTCATATTCCTTTTTCTTTGATTCTCCGCATCGGAGTTTGGTGGATTAGGAAGATCTCACACGTCAGTGTTTGATATAGAGCAGTATGGTTATCTTAGTATTAGTAAAAGCCTTCTGTTGCTGATCAGTTTGGTCTTCTATTGCTAGATTAGACAATTTATAAGACCTCTCCTGTATCAACAACATTAAAGTAGATTTTTCCTTTTTTTTTGTCAACTTGAAGTCTAGGAATTCCAAATAAAGGTCTCTGGTTACCATTGAAATGCAAATTATGGTGGGTTTAAAAGCAAACCCACATTCATTCAGCATCGTGGAATGTGTAGCTCTGACTTTAGGAAGAGAGGTGCACTCCTGTTTGAACCGGAAGAATCACTTTCTTTCGATACTCCAATTTTCTAATACTATGCAGTGGTAAAATGATATTGGAAGTCAGGGAGAGGAATTAAAACTCTTGGGAATATAAAACTTCACAGATGTTTCCTCGATGCTAGCAAGAATTGGCTATAACAATCATGCAGCTGAAGCCAAAACAATGAATGAAAACATCATGGCCTTCCAATAATACCAGATGGAACTCCACTCTAAGAGTCATGCATTCCAACACCTTCAGATGCTCAGCTATTGCGATCTCCCTCCAAATCTGCTTCTCTCATGTATTCAGCTGTGCCCAAAAACTATCCTTGCAAGTCTCAAATTGCACAAGTGATCACCCCATAACCATTTTAAAAAAAGAAAGAAAGAAATCAGAATTTCAAAAAAAAAAAAAAAAACTCCATGTCAATATTGAATTTTATCTTTTGATTGATTATACATTCTTGAAACAGGAGCTCCTATGGAAGCCCCCAAGCTATTTTTCAGCATTTTCATAGAGTGGTGATCACATGGTGTATATCAAGGACAAGGAAGGATATCTATAAAGGAGAGTTTGAAAGTAGTATCTCTAGTATTAGAATCAGTATCTCCTCAAATCATCTTGGGAAGCTCTTGAATCCACGTCCTTATGGGCCTCCTAGATAAAGGATGCTATCGGATGCATGCAAGACTAGTATTTACATACTTATCAACTTTCTTTCAATTCTAAGACCTAGAAGGCCTCACGTATAATATACCTCAAAGTGGGAGCACGCACTACCTTCTTTCACTCAGTAGATTTGGAGGATGTTTCTTGTACACTGTTACGGTGGAAGATTGGTTTCCAATGCCAGGGCAACTTCAATTTACACACAAAAGTTCCTCTTTCTATAATTGTTACCTGGAGTCCTGTGGAAAACCATTGCTCACGTGGGAGATTTGGCTACTTCCAAAGTCAGAACCATTTCATCTGATAGGTCAATGGAACAACTACAAAACTTTTGAGACGTCGGGAATATTCATTACCAAATTAAAAGTCTGCATTTCTTCCCAGTGCAGCAGAGAAGATGACACAAGGATTTCTGGCTGTCTCACTCAATTGTTAAGAATCAATATGCCTTGGCTAGATGCCCAAACAGCTTGAAGACTTGCAATCCAAGTAAACCCAGCACAACGCAATTGTACGGTTGTACCACGTGCCCAAGCTCAGTAAACAGAAGTGTAGTGATCTCAAACCAGCTGCATACCTCGTGGCACTCCCCAGTGAAGATGTGACCAAATTCACGTCCTCTTCATTTGTGGGTAACTGATTCAGAAATCCAATTTGCCTTCATAAAGCAGAAGTCTTCAGAAGGATCTCTGCTTCAAGTAGTACTAGTTAAGTTGCCATTCTTTAACATATTTGGAAAATGAAATTCCAAAGAGCGTTGGGATCCGCGAATTTCAAGGAGTCAACTGTTTGCATGCAATCTCAGTGTCAGGAATGCCCATTTAAGAAAGCAACTCTTTGCACTGATTGATCTGCCTTATGGATCCTAATTGCAGATGGTATAGTAGCCCAAGAAGGGGAGAGCGAGGAGAAGAAATGCAGTAGCTTCTAGAACTGGCCAGGAGTTCTCCAAAATGTTTAATGGATAAACTAGACCATATTGAATGACATAATCAGTAGTATCTGTTTTCTCTTTTTCGTATCCACGTTCATTTTTTCCCCAAAAAAAAAAAAAAAAAATCCAACATTTATCAAATTTATCTTCCACCGATTCACTGTCTAGACTACTGCTAACACTTCAACAGAGCCTAGCAACCAATTCATGTGAAATTTTGTGATATCTAAGCAATTTCTAGCACTAATGGTAACACTTCAACACCCTAGAAACCAATTCATGTTAAACCTTGTGCTATCTACTCATATCCAAATATGCAAACAAACTATAAAACTGCAGATGCTAGTTAGAGGGCTATTTGATCAACATATCGTTCCTTCCTTCAATTGAAACCCTAAACTCCTAATGCCAAATTGTCACAAATTCGAACATACATTGATCACCCAACAGACACGGCCCCAACGATTGTCAATCCCCAATAAAATTTCACCAACAACCAATCAAATTGAACAATAAAAAGGTCATAAAATGAGATAAAAGCAAGAGCAAGTTGACGAATTAGTACCTTTTTGCACCGGTCGCAAGTGAAGGGCAAGAAATCGATGAGCTTGCAGTCGTCGACGCTGCAGTGCTTCCCAGATCAGGGAATTGCGGCGTTCCCATCTCAAATCCAATAATAAATCAGTTATAGATTACAAATTACAAGGAAAAAGAGAGAGAAATAGACGAAGGTTGACGATTCAAATCTCCGCCCCTTCTCCCTCTTTTTTTATTATTAAATTAAGCCCCGATGGAAGAAAAGGTAGAGCTTGGGACAAGAAAGAAACCGCTTAAAAATAAACTGAGGCATTATTATAGATTAATAGAAGACATTCGGGTGTTCGCTCGCTGGCAGAGGAATTGGAAGCGCCACGTGGTTGGAAATGTGAAATTTTCTTATGGGTCCCACTCTGTTTAGTATCTTGTCGCGGTTCGGGAACGTTCGGTGTGTTTGTACCACGGTTGATACGACTGAAGGTGCAGAAGATCAAACAGAACAACAGGCGTTCCGTTAACGGGGATAAGATATTGACTTGATCGAGAGACCCGTTGCGATCTGGACCCGATATTACCGGATCTTCCCGTTCCGAACCCAATTAGGACCCGAACTTGTTCATGTAATAATAACATATGAACCCAATTAAGATCCGAACTCCATCAAAATTACTATAAGATTTTATGCCAGAAATAATAACATATAATGCAGTCCATATAGAGTGATTTATGACCGTTGGATTGAGATCTAATTGTTAGGTACAGTTCAAAATTGGAATACGGTATTTGCTTGGAAAGACATGCAAGCATATCAGAAGTGGATAATTTTTTTTAAAAAAAAATTGAGGAAAACGGTGGGAATATTCCCCAAGCATTTCATTAAAAAGAATTTAACGCAATAAATACAATAATTAGTCAATGTCCTTTGAGATGATCAATAAACAAGACAGAAAATAGTAACAAAAGAGTGTCACAAGAGTCCTGCCAACTGAAGAACAAGGCACATCCCCGCTCCATCAGACCACCACTTCTTTTCGGACCTGTATGGTTTGCTACAAATGAGAGAAAAATGTGTAAGTGACAAATAGGGAGGAAAAGATGAGGAAAAGATAATCGGGATTTATGTAAGTAAGTTTTTCGGTATTTGATTGTAATGTGAAAGTGTAAGTGAAAAAAGTATATTGTGTTTTTCGGTATTTGGTTAGTAACGTGTAAGTGAAAGTTGAGAAGTTGTTCACAAAGTTGACCACAAAGTAATATTATAATAAATATTAATTATGAATTTTTTGGACTTTAATTAGATTGCAAGTGAGATTTACATAACCACAAAGTTTACTGTTTTGAGTTACAACTTATTACAAGTGAGATTTATATTACCACAAAATTAATGATAACACCTGCAAATGAGAAAATGGTGATGTAAAAGGGAGGTGTAAAAAAGAAAAGAAAATAAATTTTCGTATTTCTATTTTTTGATCCGAATAAACACCAAAATGAGAAATAAACTTATATATTTTCTCCACTTTCACCCCCCAAATCAAACACGCACAAAAAACTTTCATACACCAAAAGGATGTTTGGACTGCAAAATGCCACATATACGTAGGAGAGGTTCGGGCAATAAAACGGAGAGAAGTGGAGAGACCAAACGCTACTCAAAGAAGTCATCAAAGGCATCTTCTCTGTCATCATCTGAAGACGTGTCAGGGAGCATGAAGGTGGGATCACACTCATCGCGCACCTCGAGGTCACTCATAACTTCCTCATTCGCGGTCGCTGTCAGAAGATTACACCAATACTAACAAAAATTGCTCTAGCCACACAGAATACAACATCTGAACTATAAGAGAGATTGCAGAAAATATGATTGTTTTTTCTTTCCAAATAGCCCAAAGAATGGTAGTCACCCCAGTGTCCCAGCCTATTCTCTTATCTTTAGAAATGTTTTCTTTTCTCCAGGAGGTCTATAAGGACCAAGTGGGGAGGGGATGGCTCCTAACAGTAAACATATTCATATGTGGCCCAAATCCTATAGAGAATGGAGCACTGAAATTTGAGGTGACCAACAATTTCAATGGCGCAATTGCAGAGAATGCAGTTTTGAGGTCCTTGCCACTCTTAGACTATTAGGTTGTCTATAGATTTTTACTTCAATCAGTAGAAATGTCGAGAGCCTAGTCATGCAAATAGTTGCCAAGTGCGTGCCCACATGGCCGATGCCATTTTGATTGGCTTAAAATTAGCCACAGAGATGGACACTGCTCGCATCACAACTTGTGATGTTATAACTTTGGGTCTGTTTGGTTGTCGTAACTGGCCGTAATTCGTAAATGTAATGATAAAGTTTTTTGCAATTGTAAATGAGTGTAAATTTTACGGTGTTTGGTTGGTAATATAAAATTGTAAAGTGGGAAAGTGTATTGTACTTTACAGTGTTTGGTTGTCGTAATGTATAAGTCGTAAGTGAAAAAGTTGACCACAAAATTAACTATTTGGTGATTTTAAAAGTTTTAATACTGCAAATAAATATTTAAAATTTAAATATTAAAAAATTTTAATATTAATATAAAAAATATTACAAATTTGTATGACCACAAAATTAATTGTAACTGGGCTGTAAGTAAGTGGTAACTGAGTTGCAAGTGAGTGTTAGTTGAGTTACGTAAGTCTTTTACGAATTACGGTCCAAACAAACGCCGTAATTGTAACTGGATAGTAAGTCATTTACGAATTACGGAGTTTTACGCGAAACAAACGGCCCCTAAGTCTAGATCACTGGATAACTGATACAGACTCGACTCCACCCTGATGCTCTGCTCACTTTGTCTACAACTGTCACAAACTTCTCTAGGCCAATCCACAAGCGCGATTGAGTTTGCCAGGAGATTGAGCAATGAAGCTGTTCACAGAATTGGACAGCGATATATGAATCTCTGGTTCTTTGGTTAGTAAATGTATGTCCCATTGGCTTCCCCTCTGCTAGAGGAGCTTGGCATCTCTTTCTGTAACCATTGCAATATCTAACAAAAGAAGCTAAGGCTTTACCTGACAAACCTAAAATAAAAAGGGTTCTTCATGTCATTTCTTAACCGAGTCAATGCCTAGTTACAATTATGGGAGAGGATCTAAAAATTAAGTGGTATAGTTTTAAACTCATTGGCAATAGCATAGAGAAAGCAGTAGCGTGGCGACCAGTCGACTTATCCTTCAGTATAGTCTACTCATAGACTCAACATAAACCAAAATTTGTTCTGAGAACACAATTATTCAACTAGTCTGATCCTCCAAGTTGACTAATCTAGTCTGTTTGTCGGCTAATCTGCTTTGTTAGTCGATTAATCCGGCCCTGGGGATTTTAATTTGAATTCTGACTCTGTTTTTGATCCGATTTTAGAAGTTTGGTTTCCTTTTCTATGAGGATTCTCTGGTTTTATATTGAGGGATGTTGTACCCTAATTAATTACATATATTTTGACAATTGTATTGAAGAGTTATAAGGTTAGTTGTTTGAGAGAATTTTATGGCACATTGCATAGATTCTCTATTTTGATCAATCTTGATTAGTTAGATCTTCAGATCAATTTGTAACCACTATAACTCAGTTGTTTGAATAAGATCTTCTCCCTTCTATATAAGGATGTAGGCAAATTACCGAACCATATTAAAACTTGTGTTATCTCCTTAGTTATTTATGCTTGTGCTATATTTATGTTGGTAGTTGACGTACGATGTTTGGTACTCTGATATTGATCTTAAATTTGGTGATTCCTCTAGAGGCCAAGCGCAACAAGTGGTGGTACTTCCGGCATACAATAAGTGGTATCAAAGTTTTTCAGGTTCATGGGGAGTTCGTTGGGTAGAGTAGATCATTTGTAAACTCGTCTATGTTTCACTTGAAGGTAAAGTTTCGATTTTATCAATTTGGATCTATTTCCGCTGGTTATCTACATTGGTTCTGTGCTGGTTTTCTGGAGGAGATGACTGAAGTCAATCAAGTAAGGGTGAAGACCGTGAATATTCACCAAGCGAAGATGGTGTGGTGGTGAAGTTCGATAACACGAATAATTTTGGTATGTAGAGATGCAAGGTGATAGATGCACCGATAGCATCGAATTTGAAAGATGCTTTGCTATTGGAGAATATACCAGAGGAGATTTCAGAAATAGATTGGGATGAGATGAATCAGACGACGTGTAGCATCATCAGATCTTATTTGATAAAAGATTTGAAATATCATGCGATGAACGAAACTTTTGTGAGGAAGATTTGAAATATCCTAGAAGGAAAGTACTTGACGAGGAACGTTGATAATCGCTTGCATCTGAAGACGAGGCTTTACCATTTTTAGTTGAAGGAGATTTCCATTGGTGAGTACATTAACAGCTACACAAATTTTCTTGCATATTTAGTTAACAGGGAATAGGTGATTAATGACGAGGATAAAACATTGATTCTATTAAGTTCTCGTCCGAATGAGGAGTACGAGACCTTCATTTTCGCTTTAATCAATGATAAGCAATCTCTTAGTTATAACAAAGTGTTAGCTGCTCTTGTGAATCATGAAATAAGACGAAAGGACGAGGAATCCTCCAATAGCACATCAGCAAAGGCGTTGGCTGCAAGAGCGTTCAATCATCAAAGGGTAGGAGGAGAGAGATGGTAAAACTGATAATTATTAATTGAAAAAGAATCAACAAGAAGGACAATAAAAAGTTGATTGTTCAACGCTCAAGAATAAGGAGGAGTTAAAATTAGATGCTAGTGTCACTACGACAAGTGGTAATGATTTTGACTCATCTGTATTTTCACTTTCTATCACCTCTATTTTTTGCTATTCAGAAAAATCTGAGTGGATTTTAGATATGGATGCTACCATCACGCTTCTCCTGAAAGAGAGTGGTTTGTTGGTCTTGAAAAACTAGATGAAGACTTGGTGTCGTTCGTTGACGGTCACACATATCATATGAAAGGGAGAGGTACAGTTCGCATCAAGTTGTCAAATGAGGTGGCGAGAAAGTTGAAGGATGCGAGGTATGTACCTCAGGTGAAAAAAATGTGATTTCGATTGGAGCTTTGGAGACATAGGGCTTGAGAGGAACTCTTGGAGAAGGCATTCTCAAGATGTTCAATGACTCGTTGGTTGTTCTGAAATGCATTCGACGCAACTACTTGTACTACTTGAAGGGTGGTACAGTTACTGAAAATTCGGTGGCTTCAGAATGTTTGAATGACGATTCTATCAGGTTATGACATTCGAGATTGAAACATATTGGTTTGGATACTTTGCAAGCATTGGTAACGCAAGAATTATTAGAAGGTGTATTAACCTGCAATTTGGAGTCCCGTGAGCATTGCGTTCTGGGTAAGGAGACATTGGTAAATTTTGTCACCATTATTTAGCGTATGGATGGTCTTCTTAATTTGGTTCACATGGACGTTTGGGGACGACCAAGACATCATCACTTGGAGGTTATGAATACTTTTTCTCTTTTATTGATGATTTTTCTAGGCACCGTTGAGTATACCCTATGAGATAAAGATTTGAAGTTTTAGATTTATTCGTGAAGTGGAAGAAGTTGATGGAGAAACAGACTGAAAGGAAGATCAAAATGCTCTAATTTCATAATTTTGGGGAGTACAAGAGAGATCAGTTCTTACGATTTAGACAAAATAATGGTATTGATATGCACTTCACAGTTCGAAAATAGAATGAGGTGGCTAAAGAGATTAGTTGTGTCTTGCTAGAAAAGGTTCGGTGTTTGTTATCTAATGCACAATAAGGCAAGTCATTTTGGGTTTAGACTTTAGTATATGCTAGTCATCTCATGAATAGGTTGGCATAATCTGTGATAGGAGGTAAAACTACATTTAAAATTTGGTCAGGTGAAGCTTCTCAAGACTATGGTTTGTTGAGGATATTTGAATGTCCCGCTTACTTTCATGTCAAAGAAGGTAAATTGGATCCTCAAACAAAAGAGTTTGTGTTTTTGGGTGTCAAATTTTTTTTGAAAGGCGACAAGTTATGAGACAGGAAAAATAAGAAATTTGTGTTGAGCAAGTTTGTCACGTTCGACGAGGCTTTGATGTTGAGGCCTAACTTTCAGCAGGTGGAGCGTATGAAGACCAAGTCGGTATCACAGCGAGTGGAGGATAATGTTATTCCATGTTCTCCAATACGGTCAATATGATTTGAGATTTTATCGGATGTGACAGTGGGCAGAGATCGTGTAGCCATTTTGGATGCTGAACATGTTGAAGAAAAGGTTGTTGGTTTAATTGTAGCTAGAAGAATCAAGAAGAATTCACAAAAATGAGTTGTGAAGAAGTGTGAATCTCAAGTTG
Organism: Agave tequilana; assembly: GCA_038442645.1. NCBI lineage: Eukaryota > Viridiplantae > Streptophyta > Magnoliopsida > Asparagales > Asparagaceae > Agave > Agave tequilana. Next base: position 10,470 of record JAVJIF010011931.1, on the reverse strand, counting down.
GTCAAGTCAATTTGAATTCTCCATGACGATCATGATGGAGAGTTTCATATGACTCAACCAGTTGGGTTCGTTGCTGCAGATCTTGGTTTCAGTTGATGATTAAGTTTTCTGAAGTTCATTTGAATGAATTATTGTAACACCCCGTCAGGAAATACACACTTAGATACATATTCTAATTTTTGATAATATTATTTTATTAATCTTCTTCCGGTACTTGTTTTCTCTTTGTGTTTATTTATGTAATTGTTTCGTATTGGATTCAGAATTCTGAACTCAGAGTGAGCCCGAGTCTGAATCGGGAATCTGATACTAATGTACTGTCTGATTTGAACTTTCTAATCGTATAATTGACCGATTTTAGTTTCAGATACTGTTTTTCAGTATTTATGATTTTTCATAATTTTCTAGATTTTTCTGAATTAATTTGCAAAATCTTCAAAGCCGATGTCGATCGGTATCGCCGACCGATTCCCAGATTTTTAGTTTTCGAACGGAGTTTAATTTCTATAAATGATTTTCACATTATTCTTAAGAATCTCATTTTCTATCTTAATGCATTTTTAGAGATTTTTCTAGATATATCAAAGTTCGACCGGTTTTGGTGTCGACCGGTATCGTCGATTGATTCCAAGACTTTTAATTTGAAAACCAGATAGAATTTCTCGAATCTGATTTCATCATGTACTTTAAAACAATATTTTTTTGAGTATTTCTGAACTAGTCAAAATACTGAATATAATATTATAAATTGATTCTTTCCTTTCTTTCTCTCCTTCCCTTTCTTTTTCCCTGGCACCCCTACTATCCTGACCTCCTTGCCGGGTGTACCATAAGCCTCTGGGCCTAATCTTTTTGGATAGGTGACACCCTATTCCTATTTAGGCGTATAATAACTCCTGTTCGGGCATATAGTAAGTCTCAGAACTTAGCGGTACATTCCGGCTCAGTACCGAATACTGCTGAACCGTTATCTCAGGCATGTACAAGACCCATTCTAACCATGGTTTGTCGATCTCCATCAATTTTTAATAACTTACTCTCCGGTATTGTAGCAGATTGATAGGATGAAGAGAAAGTTGTTATCATTGGGTCATTGTAGTAGATTGATGAGTATTCCTGTTTGTCACTCGGCTGACCCGGGTTTAATCCTTGGCAATAAAGATTATTTTTTACGTGCTAATAAACAAGAAAATCCTAAAAAACCCGACCTGCTAGATTCGAGCCAGGAGCTAAGGATTTTTATCTAACGGGATTGCCAACTTACGAACTAAGCTAAGATCAGATTGATGTACAACACCGATGGACAAATAGAAATAGCTAAGCAAGAATGAAACCTAAAAGAAATAAAATTTCTTTGTCCGGGGTTGTCACCCCAAACAAAGAAAACCAGTTAAAAAAAAATAAAATTGTTTTGTTTACGATTGGCAACTCCGAGCAAAGAAAACCAATCAAAAAAAAAAGTGAATTCTATGTCCGGGGTTGCCAGCCCCGGACATAGAAAATACCGACCTCCGTCAATGCGGTCGCCATTGGCGGGGCAAAACGCCATGCCGCCTATGTGATGTCAACGTAGCATGTCAGAGATCGATTTTTGGATTTATTTTTGGGGAAGGCTGATTTTTTAAATTTTGTATTTTTTCGAAAGAATGCCCTTTATAAAATGATAGATTCGAAATCCCAATTATAAGCATCAGTTTCTTTTTTTTCCTTTTATTGACGAGAGTACTCTTAAAATAAACAACCACAACTCTAAATTACATGCTAACTCAGTAAAAAATTTAACCAACTACTATAAATGCACCTTTCTAGTCAGTCCCAAGCCGTTGAATTTCTCACCCGATAATTTGGTTTTGACTTGGTTCCGAACCAGAATGTGATAGATTCAGAATCGGTTTCAAATGTTTATGTGTAGAATATGAATATTGAAAAATTAGAACTGACATGAGATGCTACCAGTCATCTAAAGCATAATATATAAAAAAAATAATTTTAACTGATTACTCAATTCCGAACCAATTCCGAACCAACCCGAATCGGTTCAGAAGGACTAAAACTATTACTAAATATTCTTGAATAAAATATGAATAAAAATCTGAAGCTGCACGAACCATCACCAGCCCCAGTCCCACCATCTCTTTCGGGCCTGTTTGGTTAAGGGTAAAAGTGAGGAAGTACAGAAGTGAGGAAGTGGTAATAGTTCCCATTAGAACTTGAGAATTAGTTAGTAAGTTTTCTGGTGTTTGGATGTTGTTGGGAAGTGTGGTTTGAAAAATGTTATGTCTTTTCGGTGTTGGATGGTAATGTGGAAGTGGAAGTGAAAAAATTGACACAAAGTTAACCGCAAAAATAATATTAAATAAAAATTAATTAAGAAAAATAAAATATGGACTGTAATTAGAATACAAGTGATTTACATGAGTAAAAAATTAACTGTTTTGTGCTACAACTTATTACAAATGAGATTTACATTACCACAAAATTAACTGTAGCACTCTAGAAGTGAGGAAATGGTTGTGCAAAAGAGAAAATAGAAAAAGAAAAAAATCTTTCCCTTTTTCTTTTTTGGTGTTTGGATGAACAGCGAAAATGAGAAAAGACACTTCCTACTTCCTCACTTCCCCCAATTCCCTGAATCCAAACAGCATGGAAGATGGGATCCCTAAAACTCTTTTAAAAAAAAAATCAACGTTGAATACTATCAAATATAACTGCCAGAAGATCATAGGAGATTTTTTTTTCTCATATAACTAGCTTATTACCAACAATGAGTCATTTTCAAACCACAATTATGAGTACACAGTTAAAAGCAAGTCACCCGAATCGCTTGCAGAAAACTCAACGAGAAACATAATAAAAGCATCCAACTTTTAGCTAAAAGAACAACACAAATTAACTATTTAAATTAGCTTTAAGTTGAAGGAAAAAAGTTTTAAAAATAATTTATTTATTTATTTATTTTGTAGGACATTTTAATACATCTTTCTCTAACAATTTATTATTATTTAATCATTTATAGACAAATATATTTTTATTATATAAATGTAACGTATGGAATCATTATTTAGCAATGAATAATATTGTATTTTTCTTTAAAAAGTCAGTACTAATATTTATTAATATTGTAAAAATATTGGTTAATTATGTTGATGATCTATCACCGATCAAACAATAAAGAAACACCGGCTGAAGACTCGGCAGCGAAAGCGAAAGCGTAGAGATCTACTACTAGCAAATAATCACTACACAATAAAGAAACACAAGATTTAATGTGGTTCAATAATGTGCCTAAGTGCACGGAGAGAAGGAGGGAAATCTTTATTGAAAATAGAGAAGAAAATGTAAGAGTTACAAGGAAATCTCTTTCTCACAGCTCTCAATGGTGAAAAACAGAATTTCTCTTGAATTCTTGACACACTTTGAAAGGCCGTTCCCAAGGAGTTTATATAGGCGCCTAGGATGATCCTAGTCCAATACGAACTCAAATCAGCACCTCCTCAGAGAAATAAGAAACCCATATCCAAATCAAAACATGAGACGGATCCGTATTAGGAGACTGCCAAAATCTAAATTATTCTCCAGTGAATATGAGGACAGATCCCTATTAGGAAACTGCCAGAACCTGAATTCTTCTCCAATGAATATGAGGCACTCCAAATACTAACAATCTTTACCTTGACTTGTGTTCATTGAGTCCCTCTGTAGAAATGGCATCTACTTCATTCGCCTTCCTTTCTCTCCCTTTTATGACTTCACATGGTTCCCTCCCAAGAGCCCGTTCGTCACTTTATTATTGGAGAGCCTTGATGAAGTTCAGAGATTCTCTGAACTTCTCCACTCGGATGATCTTCATATCTTATCTGCTGGATTTTTCTTCGTGCTGATTTTTACCAAATGATCACCTTATTATCCACGACTCACTGACGCGTCTTATGATACCTCACATCAATGTATTCATTCGCTTTGTGATACCTGTGATTCTTAGCGAGATGAATCACACTCTTACTGTCGCAATGTACCCGAACTGAATCCTTTATGATACTAAATGTCTAAACCAATCCTCTCAACCACAAAGCTTCCTTTGACGCCTCAACTACAGCCTATGTATTCCGCTTCTGTCGTTGAAAGAGCAATTAATCTTGTAACTCTGCCTTCAACTAATGACACACTCAGTTACTGTGAACACATAGCCCGTCGTAAATCTTCGCTGATCAAGATTTCTGCATAATCTGCATTAACATAGTCTTGTAGTAACCTAGGCTTCCCGTTTTCAATCTCTGAAACACCAACCTAGTCTCACCGTCCCTTACAGATATCATAGCACCCACTTCACTGTTTTTCAATGTTGTTTCCCTAGATTTGACATGAACCGACTTACTAAATTAACTGCATAGGCTAAGTCAGACCTAGTGCAAACCATAGCACACACGAGTGATCCCCACCGCACTAGCATATGGTACTCGAGACATGTCTTCCTTCTCTTCCGGTGATTGTGGACACTGCTTGAAGGATAATTTGAAAGTGACTGCCAAATGAGTGATGACTAATCTTACTTCTACCATTTGAATCTCTCTAACACCTTAAGAACATAGTTCTCATGGGATAATAAAAGTCTGCCTAAGTTTATGTCTCGAGCGATCTCCATCTCTAAGATCTCTTGGCTTCTCTCAGATCCTTCGTGTCAAATTCCTTCTTGAGGTGAGTTTTAAGCTTTTGAACATGTGTCTTGTGTTCGCAGCAATCAACATATCATCCACATATATACAAATATGTCAGATCATCAATGCTTAAAATTGACACAATATTATACTCACATCAGGAGGAAGAGAGAAATATTTATTGAAGACAGAGAAGAAAATACAAGAGTTACAAGGAGATCTCTCTCTCACAACTCTCAGTTGTAAAAACAGAATTTGTCTTGAATTCTTGACGACATTTGAAAGGCCACCCAAAAAGGTTTATATAGACACATAGGATGATCCTAATCCAACATGAACTCAAATCAGTACCTCCTTAGAAAAATAGGAAACCTGCATCCAAATCAAATAGAAGACAGATCCGTATTAGGAAACTGCTAAAACCTGAATTCCTCTCCAATGAATATGAGGATAGATCCGTATTAGAAAACTGTTAGAATCTGAATTCTTCTCCAATGAATATGAGACATTCCAAATACTAACAAATTATTAATAACCTTGATTGTAAGCTCACTAAAACTAACCATTTCATATCCCTTACACTCCCGTTTGCATGAGTTTTCTATCTCCTAAAATTTTACTCTAATATAGTTTTAATAATATAACTATAGTGGTCAAAATTTGACTCATATCAGGATCACTACACGTGTCTAGTGATAGGAACATAAACCGACTTTGGGAACTTATTTTGAAGTCTCCACCTCTCCTATTTGAAGACATCCTTCATCCACAACTCGAGGCCATACATGTTCCGGAGGCGCTTCGACTCCAATCCAAGAGTCCCACCACGTGACAACTCCTTCCATCCAGCGGCATATCGAAATGGATACTGCAAATCGCGAAGGCAGTTAAGTACCCTTATCTCCCTACTTGTCCCAGACTCTGTAATTACCATACAGCTCATCAAGCAAATTGGAGACAATGATGGATAACTCTCTAGCGTGTCAATCCAACTACGGAGGCTCGCTCCAAACGGTTATAAGGATCAGCGGATTCAAACCAAATAGCTGGAGATCTGCATCTATTCACGTTTACTCCACTGTTTCTGTCAGGTATAGATAATCTCTCTCTCTCTCTCTCTCTCTCTCTCTCTCTCTCTCTCCCCCCCCCCCCCCCAATGAGAAGGAGATCGCTTCCATAATTCTCAAAGCACATACCACACCATGCTGGCAGTTTCCCTCTGCTAGTCCACAACCACAATATGCCGGCCGTTTCCCTCTGCCCGCTTCTCCAGCCTACCACCTATCGATTTCCACGCCAGAGGGTCCTAGGCGGCACCACGCCAGTGCTCATAACTTAAAAGGCTTCTTCTCTTTCTGTGTGCTCTGATAGGTTCAATTGGAGACGTCTAATTGCTTGCGACGGAATTTTGTCCTCCACAATAACATATGTCGAGAGAGAGAGAAACTCAAACTTTGAGTAATCACATGTTACGTTTCTCTTAAATCCCTGATTTATTCTTTTTGTTAAGTCTTGAAAGGTCTCGTTTTTTTAGTTCGGAATATAAACAGAAAATTCACTATTTGAAAAATTTCAAATGCTTGACAGAGGGGGAAAAAAATGAACAAGGAGGAAAAAAAAAAAGAACGTGTCAAATTAGACCCATAACTCGATCTGCTTTTTTTTTTTTTTAATTTACAAAGAGCTCTGCAGTATCAAAGAGATCAGCCCCCCAACCAGAACCAAAATCTTCTCAAACAGGCAATTTTGGAAAATCCATTTTGAAACCCCATGAAGTGTCAATTCGGTACCCATCTTTTGGGTTATAAGGCCTGAACATACCCCGACCGACCCGTCACCAACTCAAACAGCAGTATTTGTCCACTGGATCTCGCCCCCCCAAATCCGCACCCGCACCCGCACCCGCACCAACACCAAAAAAGACAAATTAATAATAGGAATAAAGACGTACACTCCAATAAATTAAATAAATAACCTTAACCTTCATACACTCCCCAAATAACCTCACACATATATTATGCCCCCCTCCCCAAATTCCCTTTGTGTTGTGCCCGTCCTCGCCTTTCCTCGCCTTGTTTCGCCTCGCCCCAAAAATTTCAAAAATTCGTTTATTATGTTACCATTCACTACCTGCTTCCTTTTTTCAAATCGATCCGCGCTCAAATAAATCCAACCCAACTCAACGCCCATGGCTTTTCACACCGCCTGCCCCGTTACTTGGTCAGCTCCAGCTTCCCTCTCTCTCCTCTGTCTCTCTCTCTTTCTCTCTCTAACTTTTCGACTTTCTTCTCTTTTCGACGCAGCCGGCGAATTTGCCACTGCGAGCTCGGATTCCCGAGGGACTGAAGGGCGAGAGGTCGAGGCGCGAGTTCTTGGAGGAGGTCGATAGGGTTGAGGAGTTTCTGACGGATCCGTGGCTTCTCAGGGATGGGAGGGGCGATACAGTCCAGGTGCCCGTGCCACGCGTCCAGCTGGCGGTCGCGGTGGCGCGGGGGAGGTTACGCCGTCGGTAGCAGCGGCGGTGATGGCGGAGGATAGTGGGGATGAGGCCGCAGGTGGCTTGTCGGCGCAGGCGAAGAGGTCAGCACTGCAGCGGCAGGCCGCGGCCGCGTCGCTGGCGGCAGAGGAGTATGTTCGGAGAATGGAGGCTGGGATGGATTCGGTGAGGATTGTTCTTCTGAACTTTTGTTACCTCTTCGATTTATTTGGTACTTTGAGCAAATTTCGGTTTGGGGGCAGCAGTGGGTTTTTCTTTTTGGAGTTTCTAGTTGACCCACTGACGTGAAAGATCACTCCTTTATCGCCCAGTTCTTGAAGGTTCACAAAGTGGTGCCTCTCTTGATGTATGAACCAGTAATTTATCTCTTTTTATGAATTTTTTTAGTTTGGGAGCAGTAGTAGTCTGAGTAAAATCAAGTCACAGTCTGACATATTTCTACTTTGTTAGTCCATTCTTGAACCTTTAGATTCATAAGTTGTTAAATTGTTATACTTGCCTCAGCTTGAGAATTGTCTTCATGAGTTTTCCAATAGGAACTTGTTATTAATTGTTAACTTGCAAGTAAAACCTTTAGGTTTACAACGAACGGGAGGCTATTATCTTGAGGTGATAAGAGCTTTTTTGGATTTCTACCATGTTTCGTTCTTCATTTGAGGGATACCACTGCATATATCTCACCTTCCTCAGGCACTGCAATGGTGGGATTGTTGTGCGCTGGGCTGCCATTTTTTTTAATGAGCCTATTGTTATCTTGTATCTTCATATGAAACACTGTTGCGCTTCTTACATCTAGTTTAGATTTAGTTCTCTCTCCAAAGAGTGTATTCATATATTTATATAGGAAAAGGTGTTAGATGCTTGATTTTAGTCTTTCTCGAGCTTAATAGTTTACTACTTCACCTGTAACTGAAAATGTCGTGACTCCCCCAAGTCTTGGTATTTGGGGACATTCTGGCCTTGCTTTTGAGCCAAAACCGGCCAAGTCTAGGCTAAAAGATACACTTAAGAGGAAATGCATGCATTTAAGTATCCCACTATTTGTAAACTCAATAGCATATATCTTGGATCTCCATCCTAGGTAAAGAGACTTTATATGTCGATATTTTGATCAAAAGGAGTCACAGAATGATTAATCAGTTGTAAGTATTGTATGTGACAACTGCAAGTTTCATGTAGCTAGTATAGCATGCTCAATGAGGATCCAAAGAGCTGAGAAGCCCTTGAAGTAGCATTGGGTGTTGTTCAGAGATATGTTGAAGGTCAGAAAAATAGAGGTGACACCTACCTTAACATGGATGGAAATTAACTGGATTTCACAGATGGCATGAATAGTTGGTGAAGGATTCCTGAAGGCAACCTCAATAGCTGGGACAAGACATGATGATTTTGGTCATGGGATGGGTCTTTTTGATTGTTACATAACGAATGGTTTAGAGCACTTAATGGATACACTTAATAAGCAACTGTTGGATTCCATAATGCAAATATGCCCTGGCTTCCTAAAAAGGATATAATTTTCTGATAGTAAGGATCACTATTAGTTGCATCTTTAGTGTTTAACTATCTCTTGATTTTGAATGTAAATAAATAGATATTTCTTAGTATTCAATCTGATGCTAGTATGAACACTTCAGAATTTAACAAACTTTAGGTTTTGACATATAAATTATAGTTGCTGCAGATTGAGCTTTGGTTTTTTTTAATTAAAGTTGCTCCTTTTCTTTTTCAAAGTTAAATCTTATTATTTATCACAGGGTATACCAGGAGAAGCGGCTATCGATCTTGCTCGAGAAGATCAAAGTTCCCCTGCGGTTAAAATTATTTGTCGAATTTGTTTCTCTGGTGAAAATGAAGCAGCAAAAGAGCAATTAAAATGCTATCTTGCAAATTTTGTAACAAGAAGTACCACAGAAGCTGCTTGAAAATATGGCTGAATACAGAGGTTTGCCCGGATATCGAAATACTTTGAGACACTTGTCCCTGGTAATCTTTACCCAAGCTTGTATTTGTTGCAGATCTCTTCCACTGGAGTTCATGGGCTTGTCCTTCCTGCCGCACTTGTGAGGTTAGCTGTTTTCTTCTTTACGCCGGAACGACCTAATTTAATGTTATGGGTCAACTGCCAATTATGAGCATAAATTAGAAATCACAGGTAAAATATGCATGATCCCATCAGGAGAGAAAATAGCAAATGCATAATACTTTCTGGTAGTGACTACAGGCGAGCTTCTTTTGCTTGTTGGCACCTCGAGTAATTTGAAATTTCAGTTGATGCGGAATCCAACAATTGTTAATTTAAGGATCTGGATCTTAACGCAGCTTTTCTGCACTATGCCATAGAATTTTTTCTGTTGTTCCTATCTTGAGTTTTGTCACAAGTCCATCTCTAAAACATCTAGGCAACGAGTCAACTGATATGGCCACTTCCATTCCAGCTGAAACTGAGGGCTTACTCTATAGTAATTAATGAAAAATACTTTCAAGGTAAAATAGATAATCAACATGAATATACAATTCCATATATCTTATAGAACTATATATATGTAAGAACTACAATTTAATTTAATTTATTCACAAGCATCAATAGCAAATAAGAGTACAATAATTATAACACTATTACTATTTATGCCTAGGGTGATACCTGTTCCAAAGAAACTCCCAAATTACCCAGCCAAGACCAATTCTCCATTGATCTTGCATATATCCTTTTAATAAAATTGTAATCCGTGGTGACCTAATGTTGAGCAAGTCAACGACAATGCCAAGTAATCTATATGATTAAGGGAAGCAAATAAATAATCCTAGGACTTCACCGTCGAGTGTGAGTCACCTTGTGATTTGCTTAATTTTACATATAGAATATATTACAGAGTTGAGATACATTCAACCCATGAGCCTGAACAATAACATCTCACAAGGTGCTAACGCACACATTTATGCACACATTTGCATGCGAGTGGAGTCTATGCGTATAACATTGCCAAAGCACAAAATAATATCTCAAACATGTGTGCCAACTCATCAATTGAGCTTAGACTCTAAGTGGGAGGTCATTGTTTTGATCTTCCCACGTACAACCACGAAGTGGATATTCAACCGAAAATAGAGGCACACTAGTAGAACATATCATATGATTGTTGATGTTTGCAGCACATGGGGGTGCTGTTGTTTGTGGAGGCTAGTTCTAATCTGTGTCTGCATGAGGATCTAGTGCAAAATGATTCATCCCGTCTAGGATGTTTCTCCCTTGATTGGGAGATTTTCTTCGGGTGCCTCTCTCCATTATAATGCCCCCCTTGTGAAGGTCACCTAGAG